>DF241033.1:75299-91989 GCA_000507305.1 Breviolum minutum Mf 1.05b.01
TGACATCCGTCACTCACAGCAATCAATCTCTCCTATACGTTTCCTATTCTTGAAACTTCCGCCACCGCCTTGTGCGGTACTACTGGTATATAACTTAGTTATATCTGATAATAAGTACACACTATGTATGTATACAGGTAGATGTATACATTGGAGTATATCAAGCCACATTTTGCTGATGTCTTTGTCCCAAATGATGATTCCTCCAGAGTTTGTTGCTCGGTGGAGGCGCCGACCGCATCCCAGGTTTCGATAGCAGATCCCCGGCGAGACGATTGCCCCCTGATCGCAGTGTCAGATGAATTTCTAACGATGACTGGATATCTCCGGGAGGAGGTGGTGGGTCCCTTGGCTTCACCAGTTATTTTGGTTGAAAATCCTGGAGGTTCTGACATTTTCGACCTTTTTTGGATCAAATGCACTCTTTTTGTGGTTGGTCATCTTCCTCTTGGTGCAGGCAAGAACTGCAGATTTCTCAATCGTGCCAACGATGCATTAATTGAACCGTTTCTTTGCAAGATATCTTGTGACTGAGAAACATGGCAAGACATCCTGTTTGCTCAGCTTCTAAACCCAAAAAACGACCTCAACACAAAAGGGGTGAGATACTTTGCCCGTCTTTCCCTGTTGAGGCAACTGCTATTTGGAACCGAAGACCTTCAACGCCTTACGAAGAGCCTGCAAAACAGGTGCTCCGTTCACAGGAGTCATACTCAATCGAAGAAAATCAGGTGCCGGAAAGGGGGAGGGGAGGTAATGGGAAAGGGTAAAGCTCCTTGCTTGCTGGTGAAGATGAAGCTGCGAGGCTGTGAAGGTTTCTCAGATTTTCTCGCTCGGACCATGTGATCGTAAGGGTGCCGTAGGTGAATGGAAAGCAAAGTTCAAGATTCCTGTGTCATTCGAATCATAAGATTCCTTTGCCACCCGTCCATCCCGGAATGTAGAGGCGTAGCATGCGTATCTTGCATGACAGGTGATTATTTGGACTTGCACGTCACACATGAAACTGTGTAACCATGTGTAACGCATCTTTCTCGTGGGCAGCTCACTCCGGACCTCCTACTGAAGCTTTGACAAACAAACACCATCAAACACGAAAACAGGCGATCTCTTCATGAATTTGGTCAACCTGCAGGGCCTGGTTGTTGCTGCCTGGCTGACCATTTTTGAATTTCTGCAGAGAATTTGTGACAATTTGTATTCATACAAGTATTAACTATAACTATTGTGACCAAAGTTGTTGAAAAACTTTCCCAAGCCTTGCTGTACACATTTGCTGTCTCCATCTCAGTACTTGACGTTGAGTTTCTGGTTGTTTGTTGTTTGCACGGTCAAAGGCCAAGAATCCTCGGGGTGATCCTCTTTGGTTTGTGGTTGGCATCCAAGCCGATGTCACTCATGTCTGCTTGGAAGAAGCTCCAGAGCAACTGCCAAAATTGCATGAAGTGGCGGATCTCATTCGTCGCTCGCCTGCGGCAAGAAGATAGATGTCTGAGAAAAAAGGAGGTGAACATTTCGCCAAATCTTTGTTAATGAGTCTACCTCGAGGTGTTAATTTTTCAAAACTCAACGAACAAAACAGTACAAAGGATCCTTGAAGGAGCCAATCGCTGAGATGAGAAGTGAAAGGATCCTGGGTCTTTTTTCCTGGTACCTAAGGCCAGAAGCTCACGTCAGTGCCTTGGTGAAGAGGGAATTGAATCAATTGAATTTTAATATATTGAAGCCTTGGTCTTTTTAAAGGGTATGGCGCTGTAAAGTAGGAAGCTCCCAGTTTGGAAGTTCTTTTGTTCCCAAAGTTTTTCACATCCCAGGAACTGACCACAATGGCAATGTCCAGTGCTATGATTGCAGAGACAACCATCGGGCAGTCAGAGTCTTCTTGGTGGCTCTTGCCCGATCCAAATCCCAACGTTTCCGAGTTTTAGCTGCAATTGCAAGCCTTGAGCTCCAGAAATGCAGCATTGAAACGCCTTGAAAACTTTTACCTTTTAGCCGTGAAGCCCTCAGGAAAGTCGTGCTTTTTCACGACAAAAGACGCTTATTGATACCGTGAACGAGTCAAAATTCACCAATGTCTCTGATGAGTGTCATTCGTAGCGGCCTCAGGTGGTTGAACGGCAGGGTCAAGAAGTTATTATAACTGCTGGGATTCCTGCAGCAGTTGATGACAGAGAACCATACATGGAAGTCAAAATTTCGGGCATTTACTACTCCTCACCACTGGGGCAAATTTAGGAGGAGATGTGACTTTGGCACGCTGCGTTTTTGGCAACTCTAGCTGCAATGAGGTTGATTTCTGAATTCCCATCACAGCTGGGCACCAAAGCAACTACGAGTGCCCGGCTTTCAAACTTTGCTCGCCAACAGAGCCAGCAAATCGCGACTTGGAAGCAACCAACACTGGTCTTGCTGCTGGTTTTGGTACATACATTTCGGGAAGGTGCAAGTTTTAGAAAGCAGCGAACTCTATCTGCGTCCCTTCCAGGATTCCCTAGTTCCTAATGCCATCAATGTGGCAGATATTGACGAGGTGCGGCAGTTGCTCAGCTGTCCGATACACAAGTTACCTTGTTTCAAACACTGCGCTCCAGGCAGTACAGGCGGCCATTCGAGACTGCCACTTTAGCGTAGCTTAATTTGGTTAAGCGTCAATCGGAGTTTGCTCGCCTTTGCTTAAAAAGTCACGATGTGTTTGCAGTTCCAGGGATCACGTCCATTTTGGCAAGGTAAGCATTGCCGATCCACGGGCGAACGACTGCCCACTGGTAGCTGTTTCTGATCAGTTTGAACAGTTGACAGGATATTCTCGAGAGGAATTCAGGCTGCAAATATCTGATTCTGCAGTGACATATTGCAATGTTCCTTTACTTTATTTTGCTCTGCAATTGTCATGAGGTGTTCTTTTTTTCCAAACACCTTTTTCAAATTGCTTGTAATTAGTTTGAATGACATTCCTTGGTGTCTATTCAAAATTTTTCTTCATTTTGTTGCCGATTGTTCAAGGAAATCATTGGAAAAAACTGCCGCTTCCTCAACCAGAATTGTCCATTAGGCCGATGTGCCGGTGGTCCGAGTTAGGGAGAGCCAAACAAACGGGATAACTTTTGGCGTGTAGGGTAAGCGATCCAACTTGGCCATGTTCCACCGACTTTTCCTCAAGCTATGTAGTAGAGTTAGTACTTAGTCGAACTGTTTTCAACATGCTTCAAGAATGAGTGGTACATAGCCACTCCGTTGTGTTTTCTACCAAGGATTGCTGTTTTGTCCTCACATCTTTATCATTTTGCAATCAAAGTACTCTTGCATTGCAACCTCCAGCTGGAACTCGCAGGAATACCTCCACGCTATCCTGTTGTAAGCCTCATTTGATGGGTTTCTCAGTGAATATCTTCTGGAGCTCAAGGGTGAGGGTATCAAAGCATTTAGGTTTGAAAATGGTATGACATGCTGTGGGACTCTCTCCACCGGGACCACTGAACTTGATTTGGTTGAGTTGAATGCAGGAGAGAGTGACCTGAGGGCATTGCGAGAGGCATGCTTGACTGGCTCACCATTCTGCAAGATTATCGTGAATAGAAGGACAGCTGTTTCGCAAGCTGGACATGAAATTTATCCCGTGGATGTGATGTGACATTTTCTTCCATGGATCTTCCCGGCAGGAAGTCGGGGGACCTCTTCCTGAATTTTCTAGACCTTCGTGGAGTGACGATTGCCAGAAATGTGAACACAAGGTTGGATGGCTGGACAGGTTTCTGACCCAGTTTGCATTGAAGGTGAATACTGTAATCTGTACAATACATATGATATGCACTCTCTTTTTCTTAAACTTAAACCTTTCTTTTTTTTAACCATGTATGTAATATATATATGTAAATATGACATATATATATATATATATATGACGTACCGTATATAAACATATAAAGAACATGTGTATCTGTCTATATATATATTATTATTAGATTTAGATTCACATACGTATTTATACATATATATATATATATGTACATGTTTGCACATCGTCATATCTTACTAAGTCATGCATGTGCATTCTGTTTAAGTAATTCTGACATGCTGTGTTTGCAGATGCACTTCAAAGCACATCTTTGTTGACTTTGTCAGGGAAGAGCTGTGGTTTCTTGTGGGCATTCAAGCTGACGTCACGGACGTGGAGGAACTTCTTCCAAAGGAGTGGCCAATAAAGGTGTGTGCCTTGAACAAAAAAAAACATGACCATTGTTTGGCAACGAATGGTTTCATGACCAAAAATTCATGGCAGGACCATTTGAAGAAAATTCAGGAGGTGACATCCAGAGCCTCGGCAGCATATCACAAATTCGCTCCCGACATGCTCCGACTATCTCAAAAAATTATGATGCAGTAGAGAGTTATATTAGTATACATACATGTATATCAGATTAAAGGTGTACCTAACTACCTTCATTTTCATTTCAGGGCGGATGAGGTCTAATCCTCGCAGCCAACTTGCACCCAATTAGCGCAGTGGGGAAAAGCGCAAAGATGAGCCATGGGAGTTATCTCCCTTGGTAATCCGGCAAAAAGGACCTGGCGGATATTTGGGACGTTGCCAAAACCGCATCACGGATCCATTGCTCCAAATCACTCCCTGGCTCCTGTACACGTATGGTGCCTTTTCGCAAGTCGCCTTCCAAATGGTCGGCAATGGTACCAGCGATAGCACCACAAAAAGCTTGGGGATATTCTTTATGTGCCGCCGTTTTGAATGCACCGGTGGCATCCTTGCCTATGGCAGTATCGGTTGGCAGCACCGCATCAGGTAAGGTTCTGCTGTACATGGATCTCGCGAATCCATTCAATCGGATCGCCAACAATCCGGTGGGTTTGCGCACCGACGCTCCCCACCGCCATTGCGCTACCCGATGAAGGGAAACTCGAGGGTGCTTCAACAACAGCTGCAATATGGCAGAACGCCAAATACTTGGCAACCCTGGGTCAACCGGTTCCGCAGGGTGCTCAGAAATAGCATAGCCACCATAGATCAGCTGATATGCAAGCGCCACCGCAGTCTGTAGAAAGAAAGCCGTACCGCATCCGAGCTGGCGAATCTCTTTGAACGTGAGATGGTCCAGTCCGAAGAGCCTCACGTAGGAACGGAGAGGGCGTGGCCACTTAATGGATCCCTCCATGTCCGGAGGTGGCGGTTGGGCACGAGCAGCTGAAAAGGTCTCGCAAGGAGAGCCGCTGATAGTGGCTGCAATACAACCTTGGGAGTAAAGCTCAATCAGCTTTGCCCATGTGGTGCCTTCATGGTGAAGGTTCCCATACCACAACGAATTCGCGGTATCCAAGGACAGTACCGTGATGTTACAGTCCCTCTGGTCTGCCCAATCTTGCAGTCGGTGATGGACGTCCCCTCTGCGTCTGCGTCCGCTGAAAAGATGGACCACCAAGAAGTGAGGCTTGGCTCTGAGCTCACAGATTGACGGGACTTGGTCCTCAGCCATGAGGGTCACCCACTCCAGCTGTCTAAGTTCGTGCTGCCAGTCTGTCTGGGAAAGGAAAAGGCTTGGGATCGTTTCCCTTGTCTCTTGCCGTTCATGTTGATTGGCGTTCCCTCTTCGAACAGGTCGGTGCGGCTTCCTCTCGTCAGGTCTGTCATGCGTACCCTTGATCAACCTTTCCAACGTCAGAATCCTGGCTTCGCGTTCAAAACGTGGTAGTTGGCTTGCAAACTTGTAGAAGTGCTCCTCTGCAATAGCTTCAGCTTGACCATCCTCCCATTGAGCAGTCACCTCCTTGAAGTCATGTCCACCCCAATGCAGGAAAGCTCCCATAGCGAACTCAGCATTGTGTAGTGCCATATCCTCTAAGGTGTCAATCCATCTCTCATCCAGAGGCGGATGAATACTCGCAGGGTCACCTTGACGTTGGTATTCCTCAAACCACTCTTGCGTCACTCTCCCAAGGGCCGAGTAAAGGTAGGTCGCTGGCGGTTCACCGAGGTTGAATCTGCTCCTCTCTTCATGTTCTTCCTTGAGAGTGTCCAGTTCGGTCTGGTAGGTGTTTCTGGCGTCATCTTGTTGGGTGTCCGAAGGCAAAAAGGGCCCGAAGGTGTCCAGACAATCTGCTCGATTGAGACCTCTGAGCTGCGCTGGTCTCCCAATTGGCTCATATTGGGTCTGGTATCCTCTCTCCTTGAGGTCATGGTAGCATTTGTTGATGCCTGAGCCTCTGGGCACGTAGGCTAGGTGTTGTTGCAGCCTCTGAGTTGTCCACAGGTACTTGTGGCAGCTCGGGCAGGTGGCACCTGCCAGGAAGCCATGCTCCAACGAAAAAATCCCATGTACCTTCCTCCGATGCGAACTCAAACCTTGTGGAGTGGAGAAGGCACGCCCACAAGTACACTTCCAAAGAGGATCTTGCAGATTGGCCGCAAAGGGATCAACGTTCCATCCTGCCCCAGCATCTTTGAGAGCTCGCAAGATTTGTCTGTGGAACATGTGAGCTTCCTGCATAGTCTGTTCTTGAAGTCGGTACCGTTTGAGTCCAGACTTGATCAAACGGATCCACTGTTTGGGGTGGCTTCGGCACAAGTCTCTGACGGCATCGAATGTGGCAGGAACTTCTTCGGGCTCTGCTCCAACCGAAACAAGCCATGTCAGATCAGCTTCAAATCCCGACTTCCACGAGTGGCTCACTATGGCGCCTTCTGCCTCAAGGAGTGGAAATAAATTCGCAGGCCCATCACGGAAGATCCTCATGGCGTAACGTAGTCGTTCCACCGCTATCACAATCCGTGGATCCCGGATACCTGCAAGCGACAAGATCTGAGCTTGGGTGCGTCCATCATTGTAGTCGTGCCATCCGCCAATCCTTCTACACATAGCAACAACTACGCCTCGTAGCTTCTTGAGTAATGCTGCCGGTGGTGTAATCCATGCTCCGCATCCGAAGTATAGCTTGGACTCGATGAGGCTGCTAAACAATCGAAACCTCGTGGTCATAGGCAGTCTCCTGTTGCAAAGCACCTGCTTAGCAACACTCACAAAAGCCGATCTGGCAGTACCAATCCTACAGCGTACCTCAAAATCCAGGGTGCGATCCGCAGTGTAGTAGGAACCCAAGTGCTTGTAGGCCGGAAGATAATGGAGCCATTGCTCCGGCTCATCATCAAAGGTTATGGCATGCCCTCCGCTTCCTGCAAGATAGAGCCGTCTGCGAGTATGCGGTGCTCCAGGCCCTTGCAGAGTTGCGACAACACTGGTTTTGTTTTTGGCCAAGTTGAGCTTGAATCCACGGCGTTGAAAGGTGGCCTTGACAAACGCCAGGAGGTTGGCTACTTCCTTGTGTAGATCCTCTGGATGCTCCGTAGCCCATGGTATAGCTAAGTCGTCAGACCAAATCACTTGCAGGGGTTGGACACCTGCTGCAGAGCACAAATTGGTGAATGTCCGTTGGTCAGCTATCCATTCAGCCAAATCCTTGTGGATATCATGCATGACGCAGTGAAAGATGATGTCTGCCAAAGGTGACCCAGGCCTTGTGCCCCGCGTAGTACGTGTGATTGGTCTATCACCGATCTTGTACCAAGTATGGTAGTGTATGTCTTGCGCCAGCTCCTGAATCAATGGGTCACAATCCAGCTGGTAAAGGACGTTTGGTTGTTCAAGGCATTCCCTGAGGCCCTCAGTGGGCAAACCATCTTCCTCAAGGTGTCTGAGAAGAAAGTCAACATGGTGAGGGATTCCGATGCCTGTGATCAACTCACGAACCAGTCTGTGAAAGGCTTCAGCAAGATCGACAAATAGTACAGCGGTGCTGTGGCCGTGTGCGGCCAGGACGTTCGTGAAGCTTCGAATAGTCTGCGATCCAAACATCACTTGCTGCTTCGGGAAGCCTCCAATCTGCCCAGAATATCTTACCCCGTCCAATTTGGCAACAATCTTCTTCCTGATCAAAGCATGGATCCTTTTAGGGACGCTTGGGAGAAGTAAGATGCCTCGGTAATTCTTCGCCTGGGAGAGATCTCCCTTCTTAGGGATAACCGCTAGGTTACCTCCCTTGAAGCTCACCGGCTCAGACCTCCAGACAAACATCTTCCAAACCAAATCGAAGTAATAAGCCGCCGCTGAGGGAGCCCAATTGTGGAATAGTCCAGAGGGGATTGGGTCGAACCCTGTGGACTTGTTCGTCTTGGTGTCCCGGAAAACATCTTCCACTTCAGCCAGAGTGGGTAAGGATCCGATACGAATAACCTCCGGGGCCTCCCTACTGACTTGGTAGTTGTGGCAGTCTTGGATCAATCCCGCAACATCGACAGTGGTTCCAGCCTCCAAAGATTGAAAATGCGGGTTCCACTGTTCCTCCAGGCACTCAAGTTGGTGAGGTGAGTAGCCTAGACGTCTGGCTTGTAGTTGGGGAAGGGATCTGCGTATGATCTGCCAAAATTTCTTGGATTGTTGTGGGCCCAAGAAAAGGGTAGCTTCCTCAGAGAGGCTATGGTAGAAATTGGAGTCATCTCTGCGGACTGCACGAGTGACTTCTCTCCCCAACCGCCTAAATTCGCTGAGTCCCACTGCAATCAGCCTGTCTTGGTCAGCGAGGATCGTGCCGAAATTCTGCAGGTCATTGCTGTCAGGTCCAGCCCAGGCACAAAAGCAAAATGCCAAGAGGGTAGTCCGTTGTTGTCGGCTAAGATCAGTCACATAAGTGCGAGCCTTCTTCTTTTGGCAAACCAAGTCCCAGGTACCTTCTGAAAGAGTGGTTTTCCTGGGGCTGCTCTTGATCTTCTTCTTCCTCTTTTTGAATTCAAGCAACGACTGATAAATGTTCTGTTGAATGGCCTCAGCATGGGTATGAACATCCATGCTCCAGTCAGCTGCAATCTGGGGTAAATTCCAGAAGAAGCTTCCATCCAGGTGTTCAAGATCGCATTCATGTAGCCTGTTGACTTCCTTGCGTCTGGTGTGATAAATAGGAAATACCAGCTGTAGGGCGAGTGCTGCAACACAGTGGTCTGTCTTCTTGAGGGCCAGGTCAATGTCCTGTTCGACCCAAGATTTGCAGACAACAGGCCTCCAGCGTTGTGGTATTCCCACAAAGTCATTGCGAAGCCACTGGCCGTTCGGATGTAGCCAGGTACCTGGCTGTCCGACTTGGAATTCAGCAAACGTTGAGGGTAATTGGATGCCCTTCGCCAGAAGGAAGTCATGACATTGGTGCTCCTTCCCATTGCTATCCTCAGCTTGGAAATGACCAACCGCCTGCGAAGGCTCTCCACCCAAACGGCAATTCAAGTCACCCATTAGGATGACATCCCAATCTTGGTATTTTTGCGGAATTGCCTCTCTCAGCTCATCCCAGTAAGCCTCACGGGCCTCATCACTTGCGCCCGAGTGCGGGGCGTGGCAGGCTAATGCAATGCACTTGAGCACGGCCGTTTTGACTCGCACAACAAGGTAGCGAGGACTTGCTGCAACAATAGATAGATCTTTGTTCCGTGAAGAAGACCTTGAGCTCAGTGCCATCTGGGTAACTCACGGTACCATGCGGCAAAGTCCGGCTGAAACACATAGCCATACCAAAGTGGCCACGTGTCGTGGCAGCGCTCTTTAAGATGATGTATTTCTCGTCCAAGCATTTCCATAATTTCTTGATTCGTGTCTCCTGCATGGCAAACATTTGAACTTTGTGGTCATAGAATTGCTGGAGCAAGAGTTCTTGACGGGCAGGTCCCCAGGCATCAAATTCAGCCTTCTTGGAACCCGCCTTGAGTGAAAGTACATTTGCCGTAGCTATCTTGATATCGAGATTGCCAACTGCCTCATGACTCTCCTTCATAAGCTTGTCCGTGCAGTCCAGCAAGTCCCCGGCTGGTGAAGTGGAAGGTTTTGCTGGAAGTTTGATAGACATTCCCGTCCAATAACCATGAAGATCCCTGCGGAAAAGGAACCAAAACCAAGCTGCCGATTGCAGAAATCTTTCCGTCATCTGGAAAGAGATGAAATCGCGAAGGTTGGTGGTTGCTTTGCCTTCAGCTGCTCTTTTGGCCAGTATGTCGACAATTTCATTTCCAGGGTCGCCGCAGTGACCATAAACATGATGTGTTTGGAACGAAAAGCTGAATCTTTGCTCCGTAAGGTGGACTAGGTGTCGGACCGCCTTACTTAAGTCAGGATGGGAACGACAGGCCCATGTCCCAATGGTCTGCTGACCGACTGAGGTATTGTCGAAGACCAAATGTGTGACAGGTGTGTCTCCTCCAAAGGCTGTAGCAAGTTTAAGGAGATCATAGGCAAACTTGATAGCCACAAGTGCGGCATGGGCTTCAGCTTGGTAAGAATCAATACCTTCGGCAAGCTCCGTGGAAATGGAGCCGCAGTAGCACCATCCAAACGTCGTAGATGCAAATGCGGTAACCCCTGCTCCTGATCTCCCAGACTCCTTGAAATGTGAACCGTCAAAGTAAATCCACAAAGCACGGCAGGAGCCATCCGGAATGTACCATGGCAAATCAAGCCAATCTTGTGATCCGGGATGCCAGGCAACATCTGGTATGTCGAAGTCCGGCAAAAGGAAGTGTGCATCAATCCATTCGAAGTCATGAATGACCTCAGTGAAAGGGATCTCGATGTACTTAAGTGCTTCAGCAGTCTCACCATCCTCTGATGGTGGGCTGTCTTTGGGCAGGTCTTTGCCGTCCACGATGGCACTGAAATGCCCGCAAGTAGTCGAATCGCCAGAAGCACCCTGATCGCCACACCAGAGGTCAAAGACATGGGGGTCCTCAGGGTCCTTAAGGGAATCGGCTCCTTGAGCATGGTTGATATCCCAGGTGAGCATGGTAGCACGCACTTGAAGCAAGGAGTGAGAGTCTGACTCCTCATCAGGTGGATTTCTGCTGCGGCTTCGCGAACGTGGTTCTGTGACGGAGCTGCTGCTCTGCTCTTCATCTGCAGTATCATCTGCAGGCTCTGGACTGGATTCAAAAATCCGTCGCTGGCGGGCGGCATTCTCCATGTATTCAAAGGAGCACCAATCAGTGTTGTCATCCGCTCGGATCTGCATCCTCAAATGGTCACCATTGGTTAAAGACCTGATTGCTCCGTCAGTCTCTGGCCAAATGACGTTGTTCAAATAGAGAAAGCAAATGATGTGGTTCATGCGACAGTGACCTGTCATGCGGAAGAAGTCGATATAGTTCGCCCTTGTTCCTCGCCATGGGACCCACAGCACTTTGAACCGATGACGGCGTTCTCTGCTTGCAAGAGCTCTTTGAAAGGAAACGGTGACTACCGCCAGCACGTCATCTGGGTGTTCTTGTTCAAACCTGTCTTGAGACTGGTGAGCAATGAGCATAGGCTGAGGTCCAGTTCGAGTGGAGACAGGAGGGTCTGTCACCGGATACAAAGCCACCACAAGTTTCATAAGGCCAAAACTCTGCGACTGTTTCCGTCACAGGCCTTTCCGTGTCAATATATACGGTACGTAGAGGTAGGTGTAGACCTGCCAAGAATGTTGGTGTCAGGTGAGGAGCCCGAGATGGAGCCGGACGCTGCATCAGAGAAATTGAGTCAGTGTCGGCACGTTGTAAGAAAGCTGATTCTTCCGATTCCTCATCACCAGGGTGGAGTCTTTGTGCCTCTTGTACCGACAATCGCTCGTCCCACCAAATGGGTATGAAGAGTCCTGCGTGGGCTCGTCTGCTTTGCCTAGGACCGAGCCACCCTCTTGTGGTGCCTCCTCTAGGGATAAGCAGCTGATGCCTCTCGCACACTGGTAAGCATAGGTCAAAGACGTCCTCCGTGTCAAAGTCTTCCGGTAAGAGACCAACACACCAAATCGGTCTTGATATGCTAAGGCTAGCCAGCTCACGCATAGCGAGAAGTACCGGCTGTAGCGGGCTTCTAGGACGTCTGTTCACCTCCGCGATGATGTGGAGAAAGATCTCATCCGTTTGATCTGCAAACGGCGCCGGCCTTACCACAACCACCTGGAAGTTGTCACCTTGACCAATGTGGTCATTCCACACGCGTTTGAGCTTCTCACGGATCTGGACTACAAGTTGGGCTCGTAGTGTAAAATCCCGTGGCTGGCCATTCCCTGCACGTCTGTCATCATGCTTCACCAGCCAGGAACGGAATTGGACAGTGAGCTGTCCAGAAGCTGTCCTGAAATGGGCTCCTGCTGCTGCAGCCGCTCTGTTGAGGGTGTGTTCCTCCCAACGTGGTGGGGGAATTATCCTACCAATGGTCTCTGTTGTCCCCTCCGGGGTTCGCCTGTTGATGGGAATGTCCTGATCAAAAGCCACCCTAATCTCAGGGTTGGGTTTGAACTGTGCGAAAGGAAGGGATGGTCTGCAGCCATTGGCGTCCATTCCAATGTCTCCATCGGTTTCCTCAAGCTGTGGGTTGCCTGGATCGATTTGTTTCTGTATGAGTGAGACTTCTTCATCATCACTAGGTAGGAACGGTCGAAGGAAGTAGAGTTTGCCTACTCGTGGCTTGAATCTGTCATGTGGAAGATAAAGAAAATCCTCCGAGGTGACAGCCAAAGTAGAGGGGTCCAGTAGCTCATCGCCAACAGCAAGTGCCTGGGAAAAGTCCCGAACAGAAGCAACACTTGGGAGCCAAAGCGCCGAGATCAAAGGGACTTGGTTGACATCTCTCCACACCAAGCCGGGGAAGTATTCGCTCTCCAAAGGAAATCCAAGGAAGTGTAAGGTAGAGCGATCACCGATATGTATGAGTCCCGTGAAGGCCAGTGCACTTGGGGTCAACTCCTGCCAGAGGTGGTACATGACCGTTGCAACTTGATCACCTGATTGGAATTCAGAGTTGCTAGGACTGTAATCACGGTGACCTTGATAGCCGTCTTCCGTGAGGAGATGGAAGCTCCAAGTAACTGCCGGCATCACCCAGTGTCCTAGGAGGTTGGCTGTGGCTTCCAGGAATTGATGTCCATGCCAGAAGTAGTCCACGAAATCATTCGATGGAGCGGAAACTTGCGGGAGTGCGTGCAGTTGAATATAAGCCCCTGCTACAATGGTAGTTGTCTCTTCAGGGTGCAGTCTGTAACCTTCTACCCTGATGATGCATCGATATTTGGCTCTCACACAGAGGTGTTCAAACTTCTTTGCAATATCACCAAAGTGCAGCTGGCCAGCATAGTAGCATGCTTCATGTTTGGCATTGGCGTTCCCAAAAGCATCCCAAACCACAGATTCTTCAAGGGCTGGTACAACTCCGATATTTCCAACCGCATTCGCCGGGAAAAATTCGGCAATGATGTGTACACAGGTACGCCACGAGGGTCTCAATGTGTCTTGAGGTTGAGGATGAACGAAGTAGATGCGACAATCTGCGTCTTGAAATTCAGGCCAATGCTGTCGAATGGCTTGTTTCAAGAGGGGGATCTTTGCGGCTGCAATCATGAAATATCTGGAGCCTACAGTGGTGCCTGAAAGTCCATGGCTGCAGATCCTGATACCTTCTACTTGCGAATCCTCCAGTTCCTGGAGTCGTTGTACAAGTAACTGTTGACAGCATAGATCTCGGATCGTTGGGGTGTCAGATAACTGCATCATCCAAGAAACGTCCGAATCTAAAACCTCCTGTTCATCGCTCAATGGCTGTGGTCCTGCCTTCCTCTCAAAACTACACCAGCGGTCAGAGACATGGGAGTAAGAGATTTCAGCCGGATCGCCATCATCAGGAACTGCTGAGTCAAGGAGCAAGTGACCTCTCAAGCAAAAAGCCCTGAACGCTGCTTTGCAAGGATCAACAAAGTCCATCTCGTAGGTCACAGAATGTCGAAGCATCTGTGCTTCTTCTGTACTCAAAACTGTGCAACGAGTAGCGCTTGCTGCAACACCAATGTTCCCTTCCTTCATAGGCCTCAACGCACTCGAAGTGAACTGCTTTGGCCTTGAGGGCAGGACCTTTCTTCAGACAAGAGTCTGCCCGGCCGTAAATCACGAGGAACCATGTTCTGTAGGGCGTTGTCTCTTCTTCGTTTCGCCCTCCTTGACCTCTTCGTCCGAAATCTCCAGAACGTCCTCCTTCTTCACACCAACCGTAGACAAGCAAGCAGTCATCGTGTCTTGCAGTTGGGTCCTCAACTTCTCCTCCTCTTTGTCCTGAGTAGGATCTGAAGTGTCCTCGAGTAGCGTGGACTCTTCCAGGGGTGGGGCTTCGGTCTTGGTATTGAGCTGCGAGATCATCTTCTTGGCCAAAGACACTTCTTGTAAGGCTTTTGCTTCGGCATCTTGCAATTTGGCCATGTTGGCCCTGTAGTTGTCCAATTGGGACTCCCAGGCTTTTAAGCTTTCTTGCAAGTGTCTCATCCATCCTTGCTTGAGAAGCTTCCTGGACTCGCTTGCCTCCTGGTGTGCTTTGCGAGCACGACCAAGTGCAGACGTTGCTGCGTGTAGGTCTTTCGTGATTTGCCGAACCCCATTCGATTCCTCCCTCTCGTATGCCTCGCGAAGCTGCTGGGGCATAGCGGAAGGCTCCGGAAAGGCTTTCTTCAAAGCACTGACCAAGTCCTGGGCGGCTTGATGAGTAGGTTGGGTGACAGGTGCTGTCGACCCAGAGCTCTGATTCTGCTGGAACTGCTCGAAATCCATCATAGGCCATGGTATTCCAGAAGACTGATTCGACAAGTAGGAGGTGTTGGCAAAAGGTGAGGCTTTTCCTTCCTGACCCTTTCCTCCATGTCCTTTGCCTCCTTTGTCGGCTTTCTGTCCCGTACCCTTTGGTTCGGGACCTTCTGCTGCTCCTCTGACGGGGTGACTGTGGGGAAGTCCAGCTGTCCGAGGTAGAGCTCCATGTCCAAGAGGTATCCTGTGCGCAGCATTGCTGCCAGTGACTGCCACACTTCTGACAGTATTCTGCCAATTTTTTGTTCATTACCTTGCAGGGTGAACATTTCCATCCTTTGTTCAAATGTTCCATTGCTGCGGCCTTTGCGATAGCAATCTGAACCCTGTGAAGGAATGAGGGATCCNGCTCCAAGTATCCCCAGGGACAAAAAAAGAAACACATGACGACACACTGCACAGAAAGATGTCCAACAGAAAGACCAACACCCCCCGAAAACTAACAACATGTTCACCTCAAAATCACCCCGGAATTGAAAAAGGAAAAAACCTCTGAACCGAACCATCATCTTTTTTGGTGGGGGATTCAAAATCTGTGCGTTTTCAAGGTTTTTTTAATCTCATGCCAAAATGATGTGTTTGTTGGTTTCCAGACTTTTTCATCCTAATCCCCTAAGTAGGATTGTTCCCCTTATAAACGGCCAAAATTCCTGGCTTATAAATGGTGGTGATCCTAACCACTTACCAACTAAATGGTAGATGATCCTCCAAGTACCAAATCTTCCTCTAAAAAAAAAACTTCACCTGGCCGGTCTCAGCAAAGCCGGGACAATGTTCACGTTCGCAGAGCTCTCCGAAGAAACTCGCCTTCGGTCGGATGGGTGTTTTTTTGGGGTGAAAAAATTTCGTTGATGGAAATGACTTTTTGCAAAGCACAATCAATGGTTTTTGCGGTGGTGGTGTTTGGAGTATAGGGAACCCAAAAAAAACACACACACCCACACACACAAAAAAATAGGATGAAAACAGTTTCTTATTTTCAAGACTGGCAATTGGGGGAGGGGGAGGGAAATTCACAAATTTCAGCCCAGTTCGCCTGTTGAACATGTTGCTTCATGTTGGGTTTTCACCTCTCACCAACGCATTTTCACCTTTCACCATTGGTGATTTTTCATTGTGGAATACGTTTACACTCCCTGAAACTAACATAGCACCTGAAAATAGGGATCTCCCAAAAGGGAAGGGAAAGTAGTATTCCAACCATCCATTTTCAGGCGCTATGTTATGTTAGTTTCAGGGAGGGTATTTGTTCAACTCAGTGGGTGTGGCCCAAGAATCGGACAATCCAACTGCCCCCAAGGTTTGGGGAAGATGTTGGTTGGAAACTTCCACAGATGTCCTTCTGTCAAAAAAAAACAAGGAACTTTTGGGACACACCCAGCCGGATCGATTCTCCAGGTTAGGTGGTGGGTGAAATACCTGGAAAAAACCTACCACCTACCCTCCCTGAAACGAACATACGGTTGGCACCTCATACGGTTGGCACCTGAAAATTGGTGCTTGGAATACTATATACTTTCCCTTCCCTTTTGGGAATCCCTATTTTCAGGTGCTATGTTAGCTTCAGGGAGTGTATAGGTTGATTTTTGTTGTTGGACTTAACCCATCAACATGCAAGACCCATCAACATTCATCCCTGCCTGACATTCACAGCGCCCTGTAGCAGTGTTACAGCTTCCGCGCCCTGAGCATTTGCCATCCGCACCGCAAATCCTGCAGCTGTAGTTGGATGTCCCAGGAAGTTAGTAAATGGTTAGTAAATGGGTTGTAACCTACTTATAAATGGAGTATATTGGGGTGCCAAGATATCCTGTTGATGGATCAGAAATCCGGCTAACGAGTTGAGGTTGGTAGTTTATCACAGTATTTACAAGGTTTTATACATCGCAGGTGGTGCGGGATTTCTTCCATCAACAGTATCCTGTTATTCCCGAATGCGTAGCGAAGGGTTCCCGTTTATAGTTCGGGTCTGGGGTTGGACCTGTGTTCGCTTTGTTTTGCTCTGTCGTCGTCGCGTCGTCGTCGCGTCGTCGTCGCCAACTCGTC
>DF241034.1:0-93022 GCA_000507305.1 Breviolum minutum Mf 1.05b.01
AGTTCTGGCTCAGGAAACCTACCAGCCTGGTTGAACTGTCCCTGCTAATTCCTGAGGGTCATTTCTTTGGGGCGTTTTTTGGGGCGTCATGGTAATCTCCCCACAATGGTCGAAGCTTGGGGTTGGTGATGAGATCGATGTGGTTGTCAAATCAGTGGCATTAGAGCTCCCCAATGAACAGAATCTGGTACGCACAATGGACCATACTAGCCAATGGATAGTGATTTCTGGCAAGATGGGTGTTTCCGCAGATCAGTACATGTGCTTGGGGTTAGTGGTCAGAGAGCTAGGTCCCAGATTGGTGGTGGGTATTTCGGACAGTTCCATCATCCGACCATTGCCTCCTCCTGGTGCAGCGAGTTTGTCACAGGTCATTGAATTGTGTTGTGGAATCGGAGCATGGAGCTCCTCTTGTGCAGACACAGGCCTCACATTTCTTGCAGGAGTTGATCAGAATGGTCGTTGGGAGCAGCTTTTTCGCGAGTTGCATCCAGGTGCTCATTTTTTGACAGGTGACATTGCGAGCAGACGGGTTCTTTGTGATTTGGTTGATTTGGGGGCCGCCAGGGCTCTAACGTTGGCAGGAGTGTCCTGTCAGCCTCACAGTCGTGCTGGGGACCGTCGTGGCATGCAGGACAGTCGAGCAGTTTCGTTGCCAAAAGCTATCTTGACAGGATGGCTTTTACAAAGTCCAGTCATTATGCTGGAGTGTGTTCCTGAAATTGAGCAAAATAAGGAGGTGCAGGATCTGTTGAAGGCTGCCTGTCATGAGGGTGGCTACCACATGTGTCAGAAGGTGCTTCGTCTCCAGGACATCTGGTGTGCTAGGCGTGAGAGATGGTTCTGTGTGTTGTCTGCCTTGCCCATTGGTCCGGTCCGTCTTGATGACCTTCCTAGTTCGCCATTGCATTCCACTGTTCAGCAAGTCATGCCATATGTCATTGAATGGCCACGTGATGAAATGGAGCAACTCTCACTGGGGTTGTATGAACTTTGCAAATTTTATGATTTTGCAAGTGGTGGCATTGACAACTTGTACTTGAAAATGGATGCTGTGTTGCCTACTAGCTTGCACTCCATTGGTAACCAATGCTATCCCTGTGCTTGTGGTTGTCGTCCTGCCCTTTCGTTGGAGCGCATGGCATCCCAGGGTTTGTTTGGAGTACTTGTCCCCATGGATGAACACTTTGTCCATGAAAATCGGCAGAGAAGGTCATGCAGATACCCACATCCTAAAGAATTGTATCTCCTTAATGGTGGCCTGCCGACTGTTAACTTCTTGGACAGCATGAGGTTGGCCCTAGCTGGCATTGGGCAATGCGTGTCCCCCATACAAGGGCTTTGGACTTTAGCCCAGGTTCGTAAGCAGGTTGATGAATTTTTGCAGCTCCCTGTCTGTGACCCCGTTGGCCTGCTTGAAGCCTATCTTGTGAAGCTTGCCGTTGCTCGTGACTCTATTTGGCCTTTGGTTGAACCTGTTCCTGCACCAATTGCCGCTCAAGCTCAGCATCAAGTAGTCGTTTGTTGGGGGGACACTTGTGATGGCATTGCGTGTGTAGTTGATCCTCGTGCACCAGTGGACTTTTTGGTGCGGGCTGAAGCTGCTCTGCGACATCTCTCTGCAGAGATCATCCAAGTTCGTGATTATCAGGGTAAAGTTGTGGATTTGCAGTGTGCACTTGGACTTTGCACTACCCTGTTTCTCAGTGTTCCATCCCCAGCCAGTTCTCATGCCGAGTTGAATGCTGATCGATGCCATACCTGTCCTTGCATGGAATGGGAAGTTGAGGCTGTGTCGCCTACACTGCCTTTTGATGTTGAGATGCCTCAGGAAGATTCCCCTGACAGTCGAGATTCTTCAGGCTCCGTTTTTATCAATTTGGTTTCGTTGCAACAGGCTCAACTGCTGAATGTCAACTGCCCCAATTTTGATGCAGGAGACCGTGTTCATGTGTTCTTGGATTGTTTCCTCACGCAGGATACCCGTCGTCAAGTCCTTGAGAACCAACAGGGTGCATGGGGTGATGATGAGATCCGTCGGTGTTTGGCACGCATCTCCCGAGATGCGCCTAAGGTCAACAATGTCGTAATGTGGGAACCTTTGCTACTCACAAGCATTAGTTTGTTTGGTGATTCCACCCACTTCCAACCCTTCATTGGCCACTTGCATAACCATGCCACCATTGTGTCAGCTGTTTTGGTCGACCGGCATTGGCTTCCTGTTTTGTGGAAATGCGATCCTCAAGGGGCCACACTCATCACATGTCATGGAGCAGAACATCCAAGTGTAGTGAAGCTTCATCGGGATTTTTGCAGTGCCAGGCAGTGTACTTGCCATCCTGTGCAGTGGGTCCAACCGCCTTTCTCAGTTACCAATCACTGTGGCGCCATGGTTGTCAGTTTCTTGGAAAATCAGATTTGGGGAACCCCTGTCCCGAGCACCTCCCAAGAGCTTGGGTTATACCATGAACATTTGCGGCAGTCATTTATTCGTGCCATGCAGCCTCAATGCCAGCGCCCTTGGATTTGGGGTCTTGGCGATTCGTCTTGGAAAACCAAATTGGAGATGCTTCTCCAGGAACACGGGGTGGCCGCAAGCAATGCGTCTGCACGTGCCAAAGTTGTGGTTGACAAGCTCGGGGAATCAGTTGTCATCAAAGCTATTGGATCGTCACAGCCTTGGAAGGACTTGAAGTGGCATGCCAACACATTAGTCCCTCCATTTCAGCTCATTCGTCCTGCTGAGCTTCAGGAATCAATAGCTCGACGTGTTGCATCAGGTGAAGATGTTGGCAGGAAAACCCAGAAGAAGATTCGTGCCAAAGGTAGTGGGAAAGGCAAATCCGTGCCTCAAGTTCTCGTTGCTCAGGGTCTTCGTGTGGAATCTGGAATGTTTCAGGGAGGTAATGACACTCCCCTATCCCAGCTGAGTTTGCAACAGATGACCCCAGAATGCAGTGGCGTTATCCTTGTCAACACCAATGAAGCCACGCCGTATCTCAAGTCTGGCAAGCAAATCTCCGTTGGTGCTCTTGGGCTCATCCTCGTAGACAGTGTCATCACCCAAATTCAAACGCCACTGATTGCGGAAAAAGTGAGATTTCCCGTCATGTGTTTAGCGAATGCTGAGCCGCTGCTCATAGAGGGGGTCCTTTTTCAGTTGGGAGCCATCCCGGTTCGTCGTGCCACGGTCGCAGCTCAGTGTACGTTGGTTGCGTTGGATTCTTGCGTTACCAAAGTCATGGTGTACAGGGATATGGTTGACATATCGTGGGGTCGGTTCCGTGAATTCCCATTGAAGTTCATTCTGGCCAAGCTTCCAGTTCTTCGTCCGTGTGAAGACCCCAGCTGCACTGGTGACTGCGAGTTTTGGCACAGTGGGGAAAAGTGCACTTTAGACGACCCTGTCATGGAAGTGTGGCATCGTCAGTGGATTACTCATGCTTTCACGGTTGTGCCCCCTAAACGTGCTGACTGCTTTACTCTCCACATGCGACTGCCAAGTTGCCTCCAAACTCGTGTGCAGCATTACAGTGGGAATTCTGGCCTGTTTTTGGAGCCTCGTCAGATCGATGGGAAAGGCCCTTCGGAATGCTTTCAGGTGATTTGGATCCCCAAGTCCACCATGGCCGAGCTTCAACATTTGAAGCAAACCACAGCTGGCATCGTCGGCATTGCTCGCCTTGGCATGCGAATGGGTCTTCGTTGTTTGGCCACCATGGCCCCAGCAATACACGCCGCAGTGTTTCCCAATGGCATGTATTTACCGGCTGGTCGTAAGATGCATTTCATCATGGGCCCATTTCCATATGGTACCCTCAAGAAGTCAATCGCAGAAGCGCTCCAAGTCATGAAGTGGACGGCGAGGCCGCTGCAACCTGTTGCCTCCGCCAAAGTTGTCCAGGGGGTCATGTGGAAAATCCAAGCCACTACATCCCCACCATCTTCTGTAATCACAAGTGACTGTGGGGAACTGGTCATCATGAAGCTTGGCGATCCCGATCCTGTTGCTCCTCCGCAACCTTCTGTGGTGGCATCGTCGCAGACTTTGCAGTTGTGCTCCCATTCACAGGAATCTCGTGCTGACCCTTTGCAAATCAATGACCCTTGGGCTGGTCAAGGGCGCCGTGTCTCAAGCTCACACGCTGCTCCATGCCCAATCGATGCATTGGAACAAAAAGTTGTTGATGCTGTGATGGCTCGCATGCCAATTCCCGCCATGGAAATTGACAAAGATGATGGAATGGAAGCCAGGGTTCAGTTGCTGGAGAGGCAGGTAAATGAGTTGCATGAAGGTCAGTGTCGTTTCCAATCAGCTTCAGCCGAGCAGTCCAAGCAACATGGTCTTCAGATTCAGCAATTGCAACAGCAAGGCCAGAGGTTGGAAACAGTTGTCGCAGAAAATGTGTCGCAGCTTGGCTCATTCCAGTCGCAGTTCCAGCGTCAGCTGGACAAGCAGCAAAGCTCGTTGGACTTCATGTTTCAGCAGCAGATGGATAAGATCGAAGATCTCTTTTCAAAACGTGCCCGGAAAGAGTGATGGTGCCCAGCTTGCCTTGCGCTCCTGAAGCCAAGTTGGGGTTGCAACATGCAGGAGTTCCATTTCGCCTGCTTAGTGTTTTCTTATTTGGGTTCTGCAGTGACATGGTGTCAGATCAGCATGTCTGGGGTCTTCACTGGATACTTCCTTGTCCAGTACTTTGTTGGTTTGTTGTTCCTGTGGATTTTCCTTATCCCATTGTCGTGTTTTGCTTGGTTCAATTTTGAGTGGCCATGCTTTCAATCCCATGCCAAGCTGACTCGTGAAAGGGGTCAGAGTTTTCGGTTTGGTCGGGCCTTGCAAGCATGCCTTTTTGCTGTCGTTGTCAGATATGGTGAGGCTCGTCATCCTGGGCCCGGTGGTATGTTTCGGCTAGGCATTTTTAATCCCTCAGGTCTCACGTCGAAAACTGGGGTCTTGTCTGAGCTTCCTGGAGATGTGTGGTTTGGTTCAGAAACGCACCTGACCAGTGATGGAGTTCGTCGTCTCCGGACGGGGCTCAAAGCATTGCAATCGGAGTATGCCTATGTTGTCCCAGGAGCTCCCTGTGAATCTACTCGTTCTAGGGCTTTTGGTGAACGAGCAGGTGTCGTAGCAGTGTCCAAGTTTCCAGCACGGCCATTGCCCCATGCATTTCCACCTGATGTGTTTGCGTCTTCACGTGTCCAAGTTGTGGGGGTCTCAGTTGGCCCTATTTGGCTCCAGGTTGGCATTGTTTACGGGTTTCCAGACAGTCGTCAACATTTAGAAAGGACCTTTCGTACTGAGACCTTACTTGATGCTGTCATTGATCGTGTGGCATTACAAGCTGATGGTCCTAGGGTCATATGCGGCGATCTGAATCACAGCTCTGACCAATTGGCTGCATTGGATCGTCTCAAGAGTCTTGGTTTTAGAGAAATTCAAGATGTGGCTGCAAGTCGTTGGGGCCACGTTGTCTGTCCGACATCCAAGGGCCCTTATGTGATAGACCAGATGTGGCTGTCGCCTGAAATGCAGTCGTTGGTGTGTGGCCTCAATGTCTATGAGGATCACTGGGCTGACCATTTCTCAGTTGAGGCTCAGTTCCGTGTGGATCTTTCGGTGCTGTCGTCTGCTCGTTGGCATATGCCTGCGCCATTTCCTTGGCCATCTCCTTGGAGCTGTGCCGTCTCGTGTGATTGGACTCATCCCAGCATGGCATATGCAAGTTTGTGGCATCAATTAGAGCAAGCTGGCAGTCAGTGTGGTGTTGTTCCTTCCAAAAAGGCCTTTGGTCGTGGGCAGACTCTTCATCCCGAGTTGCAGTTTCGCCAGGTTGCTCCGTGTCGTTTTGGACGCTCTGGGACAGATCAGCCAGGGTATTTTGGTGAATCTCTTTTGCACGTCAGGTGGTTTCGGCAGTTACGACGGATTCAGGCATTGTGTCGCATGCTCCATAGTTCGTCATGTTCTCAGCTCCACCATGTCAAAATGTGTGAAGTTTGGAAAGCCATCCGCAACGCTCATGGCTTTGGCAGTGGGTTTTGTTGGTGGTGGGCCTCCAGGTATCCCGCATTTCCGAAGTTGACGTTCATGCTTCCTTTGAGTTCTGTCGTAGACCAACTCCTCGATGGATTTCGAAAGGAGGTGCGTGTGTTGGAACGGCAGCTGCAGGCCATCCGGTTTCAGCGTGCCAAAACTGATCGCTGTTCGCAGCCCAATCTCATTTTCAAGGATTGTGCTAGGGATGCCCCAGAAGTGCTCGACACATTGGTTCATGAAGTTGTTGCTGAGGTTGTGGAGGTTAAGGAAGATGATTCAGTAATCACTCTTGACCCAGCTCCTGTTATAGATGTGGGAATGTCAATTGTCATCCAAGGCATTCCTCGTGTTGTGCAGTCCATGGAAGGTAATGCCTTGCATGTTTCCTGTGTTGATGGCATTTGTGTTGGAGACCAGGCGAGGCACCAAGTTGTTCATACTTCGGATCATGATATCATGGAAGAATTCGCACGTGTGTGGAAACCCCGGTGGAATAAGCTGGAGCACGTTGCTGATGGCCAATGGGAGCAAATCACCAGCTTTTGTTCTCGCACTTTTGGTCCCATCCAGTGGCAGTTTCAACCCATCACGCCGACCAGGTTGTCAATGGCCTTTCGTCATAAAAAGCGTAAGTCAGCCACTGGCCCAGATGGCGTGTCACGAGCTGATTTGATTGCCCTGCCATGTTCTGGAGTTCAAGCTTTGTGTGACATGATGGACACTGTAGAGCAGGGTGGACGCTGGCCTGAACAGCTGACCCAAGGTATCGTCAACAGTTTGCACAAGGGTCGAGGTACTGGCGTTGATGCCTATCGCCCGATCGTTGTATATCCATTGCCCCTTAGGACTTGGAGCACCCTTCGTGCTCGTGATGCTCTTCGATCGTTGAGTGCATGGCTACCTTCTAGCGTTTCTGGTGGAATCCCAGGCGGCCAGGCCAAGGCAATATGGTTTCAAGTCAATCAGATGATAGAGGCCGCTTACACGTATGGGCAATCGTTGATGGGGGTGGTTGTCGATATTCAGCGTGCCTTCAACGCACTGCCCCGTTGGCCTATCTGGTTCTTGCTGGCTCAGCTGGACTTTCCTTTGCCTATCGTTCGTGCTTGGGCTTCGTTTTTGGGTCAGCAGTGTAGGCGCTTTAAGGTACGCCATTCGGTCTCAGAAGGCCATTCCAGCCTGACGGGATTCCCAGAGGGCTGCGCCATGAGCGTGTTCGCCATGGCTCTGGTTGACATGATGCTGGATGCATGGTTGATGGCCCAAAGTCGTTTAGTGCACAGTATTCACACCTACGTAGACGACTGGCATGTGTTAGCTACGACTGTCCCACACCTTGAAGGCATTTGGACTCGCCTGCTTGATTTTGCCTTGGCGCTTGACCTCTCTGTCGATCACCGAAAGTCATTTGTGTGGGCGGTTCAAGCGTGTGACCGAGCAGCTCTTCATAATGGTCCTTTGCAAACCCTCCTGGCTTCCAAAGCCCTCGGAGCGCACCATAATTTTTGCCGTCGTAAAGGCAACAAGTCATTGGTTGACAGACTACAAGCTTTGAAGCCTTTGTGGTCCCGTCTTCGGGCATCGGCCAGCCCTTATGCAGTCAAGATCCGTGCCCTAATGCAAGTTGCTTGGACGCGTGCATTTTATGGAATTTCTGTGGTGTTTTTGGGGCCAGCCCACTTTCAGACTCTCCGCACCGGAGCTCTTCGTGGCTTGAAAGCTGATCGCATAGGAGCGAACCCGATTGCTCACCTAGCTTCGTCCTCTGTTTTTGCTGATCCTGAGGCTTGGAGTATCTTGCAAACGATTCGTGAAATCCGTGAGGTCGGTGCCCTTGAGGCCATGGAAGCTATGTTGCAGTTCGTTGCTTCACACCATACCTATGTTTCTGCTAATGGTCCTGCCGCTGTGTTGGTTTCACGTGTCCAACGGTTGGGTTGGCAGTTGTGTCATGATGGCCGCTTCTGTGATAGATTTGGTGAGTTCTCAGTCTTGACTTTGCATTGGGACGCCGTTGTCAATCGCATCAAGTGGTCTTGGCCTTTTGTGTTGGGGTGTGACCTCTCTCACAGATGGACTTTTGCCGGCATCCAAAACGCCTCTATGGATGAAGTGTGTCGTTTGCTTAAAGCCTATTCCCCTCAGGATCAGGTCTTTCTTCGATGTGCCCTTGATGGTACCCTTTACCAAGATACCGCCAAGACGTCGGCAGAACGAGGCAAAGATACTAAGTGTGTGTATTGTGGTGCCCAGGACTCTGCCTGGCATCGCATTTGGGAGTGTGACGCTTTCGCATCGTGTCGCTCAAATTTCAGGTGGTTTGGGATGTTGCATGACCTCCCGAAAGCCCAAACGTGTCATGGTTGGCCGATGGTTTCCCATGCTTGGCTTGAGCTGCAGAAATGGTACTGTGCTATCCCAGAATTTCGTCAAACCATCCAATGGCCTGCTAATATCGGTGTGATTGATTTGTTTACGGATGGCACGTGTGCCCATCCCAAGGAACCCTCTCTTCGCTTTGCAGCCTGGAGCATCACATATGCGATGCCGAGTTTGTCTTGCTTGGGTCATCAGGTGTTAGCTTGTGGACATACAATTGGCATGCATCAAACGGCGTTTAGAGCTGAACTTGAAGCAATGGTTATTGCTTTGGAAGCAGTTTGTCTGACAAAGTTTCAGGTCCGAGTGTGGTGTGATTGCCTGGCAGTTGTTCGGGGAGTTCGTCGCCTTCAGAATGGTGGGGTGGTGAAGCCTAACCGTTCCCACTCTGACCTTTGGAATCGTGTTTTGACAGCTCTCTCCCACATGCAGCCTAACCAAGTTAAGATCATCAAGGTTGTCTCTCATGCAGATGCATCGTTGGCGACTACTGATGTTGAATCTTGGGCGTTTTGGCACAACAAGCTTGCTGATCAGGCTGCCAATGAGTTTAACTTCAAACGGTGTCCTCAGTTTTGGAGGCTGTGGCATCAGGCTGAGCGTGCCCTTTTTAGTGGTCGACAGGTTCATGCGGACATTGTGAATGTTATCTTGCGAGTGGCACACTTGGGTCGTACATTGAAGCCTGGTGGTTGCAACGTTCCGGTCACACCGGCTCCTACTCCGTTGGTTGCCAGTGAGGTTGAAACCACCCCTGAAGCGTGGCTCCGCAGTAAGTGGGGCTTTACAGGTAAGTTGGCTCGTCGGTATCGGCATGCAAATGTTTCTATGGTTCATAAGTGGTGGCAACAGGTTGGGGTCCCGGCCCTTAAATCCCGGGTGACTCTCAGATGGGTCAGTGGACTACAGCTCTTTTTGGACTTTTGGTTCACCACTCGATTTGCTGGAGTCATTTCCCCACGTCATGGTCAATGGTACACGGACGCTGCTCAAGTGCCGAATGGTAAGTTTGGAGTTGGCAAAAGGTCGACAATGTTTGTGACGCTCTGGACAGCCTATCTTAAGGATAATCGCTGCCTGGTATCGCATCAAGTTGCAAAACCCCATTCGAGTGCCTTGCAGTTCTGGTGTATGTGTTGGAAGCTCCCATGGTCACAAGCTCGGTTGGACTATATCGACGGTACGATCCTTCGAGCCTACGGTCATCAGGTGGCTAGACCTAAGGACGTGATGCAGTTGGACATTCCTCTACCGGATGATTGGTAATCAGACCACAAGAGTCTTGGCGAAAGTGCCGCGCTCGAGATCTCGCGCGACATGTTCCGACAAATGGTGACAAATGGTTTCAAATACTGTAGTTTATTTCTATCCCTACTTGGAGAAATCATCCCAAACGGGTTGGTTCAACCACCAACCGGGAACTATCTTATAAGTTATACTGTTACAGCCCCCAGTTGACCCTGCAGCTAACAGCTAACAAAGTTGACCATAGAGTGAAGCTACTGACCAAGGTTGACCGAAATTGTAGGGTGTGCAACTACAGAGATATATGATATATGTTAATATACATATATGTGTACATATATATTTATTTACATCATATGTATATATATATGTACATATATTTATAATATGCATATATATATATATGTGTATTATCCCTCCCTGAAACTAACATAGCACCTGACGATTAATGGTTGGAAGACGATCCTCTCATCTTTGGCAAAGCCTGTTTCTAGGGGCAAACTATTCGTTTTGGGGAGATTGCATATATATATATATATATATATAGAGTATATATATATATATATTTGTAGAGATAGTAACCATTTGTATCATCCACCAATTGAATTGGGAACCCCTTAGTGTTTCCAGGAATCTCAAGGCTTTTTTTCCCGCAAATTCGTCATCAGGCGCCTGTAGCAAAGCAGCCAGCAACAAACTCAGAAGATGGTGGAGGTGACCAACTTTCGATCCAATATCTTAAGATCCCACTCCACAGGGCCCCCTGGAAGATGGGCCCCGGATGTTTCACCAACAGTTTATGTTTCGGAATTTCTTTCGAATTGTGGGGGTTTGGGAGGTATCTCGGGTATCTTCCCAGGGGCCCTGTGGGCAAAATCATTGAAAACATGGACCAAAAAAAGAATGTCCAAAAACATCCCTGAGATTGTTATTTGAATGAACATATCTTGAGATTTTTTTGTTTTTGTTGAAGGTTGATTTTAAAATCCAGTGGAATTGTTGGATGCAATGGTAAAGAGAAAAAACATCAGATGTTGCAAAGTGAACTGAAAACAGATGAAATACTGTTGATGGAAGAAATCCCAAACAACCACCTGGGATGTATAAAACCCTCTAAATCATGGTAGATTCTCCACATCAACTGCTTAGCTGGATTTCAGCCATCAACAGTATGACTTCCAGATGATAAGAGGAAATGCCGTCTCTCCAAAAAAAAAATAAGGCAAAGCTGCCAGCGCAGCCGTCTGCAGCACCTGGGGGCAAGGCCTGAAAGGGGTTTGTTTGAATTCCATTTTTGTTGGAACTTCCAGTAGTTGATTCTATGGCCTGGCCGTGTTCACAACAAAGTCCCAGCTTTAAAAGTATGGGTTTGTCGTGGATTCTTCACACACAAAATCAAAAAAATCGAGGGGCAAGCCAAAGTTGCTGTGGTGAAGATGCCAGTACGCCACCAAGATGGAGCTACTTTTTTGTGATGTATTTTGTGTTTCAAAGCTATAGGACTGTTGATCTTGTTGCAACTAAGGGTGTTTTTTCGCGACGGAACCGACAAAAAGAGAATGAAAAAACGACCAACCCAGAGTGTCAAACGGGTTTTTCGGTTGTTCGAAAATTGGAAGTTGATCGAATATACATCCAAACTTCTGCCAAAATATGTGTTTCCTTCCAAACGAATCACTATGAGGGTTGAAGGTTGGAACACCTTGCTTGAAGGATCATCCCATTTAGTAAGTGGTTAAAGAAAATGCTTAATGAGTCCCCTAAGTAGGGTTATTCCCATTCTATATGGCCTAAATGGCTTATAAACAGGGGTTACTAATCACTTACTCCAAGTGAGTAGTTTCAAAAGTTGTGTAGTTGGAATCTAGTTCTTCAAAGATGACAAAGGAAATGACGTCTTCTTCTTCCCAAGATCAGTGAAGGTTCATATGTGCCAGGGTCGATCAACTCCTTACATTGGGGATGGGAAGCCCATCCTTCATAGGGAAATGTCATAATGGGTATCTAAACCCCTACTATTAGGTTACAGGGAAGGAGTGGGAGTTGAGACTCCAGTACATGATGTTTCCGGTATCCAGACCTAGACTATGTAACTATCAACATTGAATAAATTTGTTCAGATGGATCGCAGCTTCACATATCTGACTTCGACAGTTTCCTAGCGTTTCAGTTGATACCTCAAAAAATTAGTTGGACTTTCGCAATTGTCAAAACATACCTGAACAACAAAAATCCTCACTCTTTTTTTTTTTTGAAGTTATTTATTTTGATGTGTTTTTTGTTTATTCAATAAATCCATAAATTTAGTGATTAACTTCGCATCTTGATTGATTGATTTATGTTGTTTCTTTGTTCATCAGAGGCTCCCTTCGCAGTGTCCTTTGGAGCGTGTCCTCCCAAACCAACCAAGGCCAAGCGACCCAACGGCATGCCTTCCAACGGACCGCCAGCGAAGAAGTCACCGGAAACCGAGACGAAAGAAAACGGTGATGGGTTTTTTGGGGTACAAATCGTTTGGTTTCAGGATGTTGATTGGTTGGTTGGTTGGTTGGTGTGTGTGTGTGTGTGTGTGTGTGTGTGTGTGTTTGTGTGTGTGTGTGTGTGTGTGTGTGTGTGTGTGTGTGTGTGTGTGTGTTGTGTGTGTGTGTGTGTGTGTGTGTGTGTGTGTGTGTGTGTGNGTTGGTTGGTTGGTTGGTTGGTTGGTTGGTTGGGAAAGGCTGACTTTTTTAAAACATGAGATTTTTCATTGATGGGTTTTTTGAGGGGCAAAGCTGGGAAACTTCATCATGTTGAAGAAGTTGGTTTTAGTACCTGCATCCCCCCCAAAACAAACTCAAGTACAGTACATTGATTTTTTTTGCATTGCCCACCTGTTTTGTATGTGTCACCTGTTTTAGACTTGATTTAAAAAAATAATATATATATATATATATATACATGTATAATATGATTTCATGCTTGGCTA
Organism: Breviolum minutum Mf 1.05b.01; assembly: GCA_000507305.1. Taxonomy (NCBI): domain Eukaryota; class Dinophyceae; order Suessiales; family Symbiodiniaceae; genus Breviolum; species Breviolum minutum. The sequence goes on from DF241034.1 coordinate 12,633, forward strand.
ATTTTTATATCAGTGAAATTGGCATGTGTAAATGCCTGATGAAAAGATCTGGTTCGTAGTTCGTTGATATATGTTCTGTCATTGGAAAAGAAGCGCTGAATTGGAGAATTGTCTGTGTCTCTTTCTGGGTTGCTTCACTTTTGTATGAAGCCTTTCTTGTCTTTGCAACTGTTTGATCCATTACTCCGACACCATTGATCCATGTCACAGCATCCAAACAGATCACATCTCTGAAAGATCTCCGAGGCCACGGCCGGAGGAGCGCGTCCGCAGACTCAGTTTTAAACAGAGAAATGCAACGACTTCGACTTGGTCAAAAGAGCTGTGGTATCTTTCAAATGCTTGGATATGCTTTTTACATACTCATTAGAAATGCAACTGACTACTGTAGAACTTGATTTATTGATATAGCAAATTTCAATTTAGCTAATAATTTTATAGATATACTAGTAGCATAATCAATCACAATACCCACTTTCTGGAGGGTTCACTAAGGTCTTTATAAACGAATATATGACTATGACTATATACTTACGTGTACATATGATAGTAAAATCCAATGATTATATACAGCTTTTAAATTGCAAACAATTTACCATCCCACCCACAATTTGCCATCCCAATCGGCTCTGCAGAATTCTGCCAAAAAAATGATGCAAAAAAGAAATGCTTGTGTGAAATGACACAACTCAGGTTTGAGGTGTGCTCCAAGAAAGTCCAGAACCAAGTTTACAACCCATCAGAAACCTTGGATCCCCCGACCATTCCGAAGAAAATCGGGACGTAGTCCAAGACTTTGAAAAAAATCGGACCAACATTTCCAGCAAAACCAACAAAGACGTGAAATATGATGAAAGGACCATTCGTTTTCGATCGGTTTTTGCCTGGCAAACACCATTGATAGCCAACGGAGAAAACGCTTCGCCTTCCGCAAATTTAGCTCAGACACCCTAAAGGGGGGCCTCTGGCATAGCATTTCTGGCGCGGATTTCAAAATAGAAATGAACTTTGCACTCATACCTTTCTTTGCTTAGGAATCTCTTGCCAGTGAGATGTGTTTCGTCAGATATTCCATTTGCCAATGAGAGATCTCAGGTCTGCAAAAGAGATAGACCATGACCAAAACTATACATTTTTTCAGACGCTCATCGCGAAACGTACAAAAATGTTGCCTTTTTGTGATCATTGACACTTGTTTTTCAATGGTTGTGTTTTCTACTTGAAATCATTGTGTTCTTGGATCCTGAACGTTTGAAAACTCATCGGGAAGCCCCTGTGACTTGCTGGGCAACTGCCGACGGGGCAGTTCAGCCAAAGAAGGTGGGTTTCATGAATGGTTGCACCACACGTTGGGTGAAGGTTTTTTTTGCACAAAGACCAGCGGAAGACCGGAAGAGAAGAATGAAACAGAAATCTGAAACTGAATCTTTCAACAAAAATGTGTGAAGACGTGTTTGATATGTTTTGTTGTTTGGTTGCCTTTTTCAATCCTTTTCATGGTTTTTTTTCTCTGTGAATCTGGCGCTTTCCCCCCTTTCTGTGGTTTGTTGCGCCAGGGTTTGGAAAAGACCGAAGACCTGGCCGTGGGACCGTCCGTTCACGAACTCGCCAAAGTGCGAAAAGTCCAAGGATGGGAGGCCCTTTAGGGATGAAGGAAGCCAACATCCAAGAGATTTTCAGAGGAAAGGTATTTCTCCATCTCAAAACCTGAAGAATTTTTTCGCTGATATGTTGGGAGCCACACTTCGGCGCGAAAATATGTATATATATATATATAATATATATACATATACCAGCATAGACCCCAAATAGCAGGGAAGGGTATCAGTCATTTCTGCAGTTTGTTGAACCGATTCAAAATATACAAATTTCATCAACTTTCATGTTTTATAAATATAGATATTCAGAGGCAAGATACAAACATACATACAAACATATACCAGCATCTTCCAAAGGGTGCTGTTTGAACCCTAAGGGATGGTGTACAGGCACCCCTTATCATCCATTCAGCACCCCTTGGAAGATCCAGGTAGAATTTAAAACAGAAATAAGAATATGAATGAGGAATTTCATGAAGTCTGCGGACCCTCACCCCTATACGTGAAGCTATTTAGGGGAAAAACACGTCACAATCAACTGAAGACCTTACGCTTTTTTAGGAAGTTTGTGATCGTTGTATCTACTAGTTGTTTTGATTCAGGCGCCAAAATTCATACTTTGCTCCACTTCTCCACTTGCTCCACGTTCTTTGCACAGGTAGCTCCTGCGAGATATTTGAGGCTGGTGTGAAAGAGTTTGACATCAACCTCTCAGAACCTGTGTCCCTGTATAGTATCATTCACACGTGAGGCATTTATGCTTAAACGGATGAAGAAAAATGCAGAAAGAAAACACCAAAGCATAAAACCTGAGATTGAACTGATGCTTGCATAGTTGGAAATAGAATCCATTTTGAATTGACTTGAATCGTTGAAAAGATTCAACATGATTCAACAACGGATTCAACCTTTAATTCATCATATCTCAATCATTCCCGAAAATTTGTTCTGTTTTTACGCCAAACATTGCAACAGTTGGATTGGCCCACTTGACGTGTCAACATGTATGAAAACTCGCCTCATGACACAAAAAACGCCGACAAACCGACGACAGGTTTGGGCTTGGAACTTTGAATCTGAATTTAGTCAGCTTCTCTCTGCCATGTCCGAGAGCCTGATTTTGGAGATTTGAAGAAATCGCTGCGACCAATTTACGGGGGGGACAAGTTTAGGATCCTCAACATGGTTGTGTTCCCCCCCAAAATGCCGTGGAAAATGTGTCCAAAAAGTCAAAATGAAGTCATTTTTGAGAAGCCTCTTGTATACCTAGTTGGTGTTTGTTGTGTTGTGTTTTAGACGTGCATGAAACTTACATTACATGAAATGCATTGCTTCTCATGTTTGATGGGTCCAGCACCTTGTGCACATTTTGTATGGTTGTAGCATTCCAGGATTTCCGTTAAAAAAAACGGTTGAGAACTTGCTAAGGTCCGGCGATGATGTCGTGCTATGCCTCAGGAAACATGTCATTTTGCCATGTCTGTGGAGCTTCAACTTACGTGGATATATCTAGAGAGATGATGAAATCGATGAAATAATACCAACAGATCCTCGAAACCTTGACAATGTTGAAATCTAGTGAATGAAGAATGAATAGCTGACATAATCTGAAGTTGCTGTGAGTTTAGGCCACTTGTAGTTTGAAGTTTGAAGATGGTTCATGAGTCCAAGCCATTCTTCAAGATTTCAAGCATATTTTGAAGTTTGAAGCTGGTTCATAAGTCCAAGTGTATTTCATTTCAAATATATTTCCGTAGATTTTCACAAGCAACCTGAGGTTTCCTATGTAACATAAATCAATGATTTTGCCCATATACCCTGGGAAGATACCCCAAACTTCCCCAAATCACCAAAAAGAAAGAATTCCTTCATAAACTGTTGGTGAAACATCCGGGGTACCTTCCAGGGGTATGTGGGTGAGATCTTAGAGTAAAAATCAAATGCCCTTAGGTTTGTCACGTTTAGTCACGCCTTGAGAAACATGGCATTGTGACAAACTGCTGCAAGGTGCTAGCAATGGACACGGCACCTTGGCGATATCCCAAAGGTTTTCACCATTTGGTTTTTGAATCCCCAACAAAAAGTCATCATAATCTGGCTGGTGGCAACTCAATTTTTTTAGATTATCATCCCTATTTCGGGAAATGATCCAATCTGACTATTATTTTTTTCAGATGGGTTGAAACCAGCACCTAGTACTGTCGTTGCTACATAATCCGTGTTCGGATCCGCAAAAAAAAAGTCCGTGTTTTGTGTGGGATTTTTCTGTTTCTCAATCTTCGGGGCTGATCCAAAGACCCCATAGGCTTTTGGATACGTTTTCACTTTTTGGTTTTTGAATCCCCAACAAAAAGTCATTGATTTATACATCCCAACAGGCTCACCGGGATGATTTCAGTCCCTAGTCAGGTCAAACCCAATTACCCTCCCTGAAACTAACAGCAAGGGAAAACACCTGAAATGGATGGTTGGATTTTCAGGGCCTAAAGTAACTGTTCATTTTCAGGGAGTGTATATTTTTTAAAATAAAAAATGAACATGTTTTCAGCATCTTGTGACAAGCAACAATTGCACCATTTTGGACAAAGAAAGACCTGTTTTTGGTGATTTATATAGATCAGACTGCCAAATTTGTCTTGAGACGATCCGAGAAAAGGATGGATTTTTGGCGGTGGAAAGTTTCTTCCACGGGAAGTCGTGGGCCGTGAAAATTCTCGTGTTTTTTTTGGAGGGTTGGACAGGAAAAGATTTGTCCCTTCTAAAATGTTCCCCAAAAATTTAGGTATATATGGTTTGGATCACCAGGTTACTTTATTCATTATAGCCCATGTATATTCATTTATAAGTGAGGGCATGATTCAGAGAGTCCCAACCATTTTCCCTATCAGGAATTTGCCGGCTTCATGCGCGAAGAGAAGCAGTTTGCTAAGCCCTTGGTCAGGCGCGGAACTGCGGTTTGCACGACAGATTTGCAGGTCCTCAGTGCTGTTGGAATGGAGAAACATGACTTTTATGATTTCCTTAGCCTTTCAAGCTTTTTCCTCGAAACCTAAGGTAGATTTCAGTCCAAATGCTTCTACTGTTTACTCATTATTGACAAGGAACAACAATACTTTTCTTGACTGAAACCCACAGTCGTTCAGCACAGCTATGATTGCGCTCCCACCCTTCTGCGGCGATTCTTGTGAAACGGTGATTTCTCAACAATCCAGTGGAAGAGGTATCAGTATGTTGATCCAAGGTACATATAGGTACATCATTCTCATGGGATGTGTTTGTTCTCTCACTTGCCGACTTCCCTTGTTTTTGATTTCCATGGGATATGAACACAGTTTTCAGGTATGCGGCACTGCGCCAGAACTGTGATCATTTGCGGTTCCGATCTCAATGATTAGGCGTTTCAGGTGTGGACTTGATATATTACTTAATAACTTCGTCCTTCTCACAGAAGCTTCAACAAGCTTCATCCAAACAAAAGTTCATATTTTGAGGAACTCTTCAAAACATGAGATCCACTGTCAAGGTAAAGTATTTGGCGATGTCTCAAAATGTGGGTGCCGGAAAAAAAAAAACAAGAATCGCGTAAATACACGTAGAATGCGGGGCCCCGGAGCAGATCGCTGTAAATGGAGTGACAAGGGGCCCCTATAAGTAGGGTGAAATAACCCCAGCTTACACTCCGGCATCAACATAGCTGGCTGGAATATCCCCCATTTTTCAATAGGAAATATATCTTCAATCCGGGTGCATTTTCCATTGCTATGTTAGTTTACTGGCGGGTTTACATGGAGGGTTCCCATTGATTTTCGGCCAGCTTTGAGGCCCATCCAGCTTGGCCTCTCCGTGGCGGATGGCGATGGCACAGTGCGAGGGTCTCCCGCCGTTTTGTTGGGCTGGGCGGATGGATGGACTGTTTAAGATGACATTTGGATGCCATGAGTTTTGGGGAGTCCACCTGTGAGGAAAAAATGGATGATATGGCATTTGGAGTGGAAAACTTGGAATGATGTTCAGCTAAGACCTATGAACAAATATGTTGAAGCGAGCTGCCACAGTTGAACGCAGTGAGAATCACAGAAACTGAAGAATCTCCGCATGTTCGTCTCAATGATCTTCGCTTTTTTTGATTTGGCATCTCGATATTAAGCTGCTTTTTATAAGCGAGTGATGTTTTTTTGTGCAGGACGTGGTGCTTTAACCTTCTCTTCAATGCAGCGGCCTCAACTCTGAGACAAATGGATCAAAATTACCAGAGCAACTACAGTCCCCGGTTTGGTTTTCCTTTCATCCTACTGTTGATGGTTCAAGAAATGCTGGTATAAAACCCTGTAAATCATGGGATAAATTACCTTTCCCTCAACTGGTGAGTTTGCCGGATTTCCGAACCATCAACAGTATGACCCAAATCCCAAGAATCCTGGCTTCTAATCTAAGATTTTCGGGCCAACAATAGACCTGCGAAAATTTCATCGCGACCAAAACGCCGGCCGGTTGGGAATTCCCCCCAGTTTTGGTGGTGTAGGAACTCTGTGTCACTAAGGCAAACATCCTAGAGATTCCAAGATCTTATCAAAACAAGCCTGTGAAACATACCCCAAAACGATTATTATGAAGAAATCTTCGAAAATGGGAACGTGGTGCCCTCAAGAGCTCCAGATTTCGTTGGAATCGACAAAATCATCAACATCGAGGAGATGTTGGAACTCTACCCACTTTTCATGTTGAGAAACATCACATACCCCTTCATGAAAGAACAACAACTTCCGTGATGTTATCCTAAGATATAAGGTCTCGAAAAAAACACCTGGACCCGAAAATCTTGGAGAATCTATTCTAAGTGTTTTCAAATATTTTCTATTTTCACCCCTATTTGGGGAAGATTCCCATTTTGACTCATATTTTTCAAATGGGTTGAAACCACCAACTAGTGGAGATTTTCCATCTTTTTCCCCAACGGCCATGGAGTCATGGGTCGCTTGGAATCTCGGATCTCTCCAAGGTTTGGACGGACCTCTACACGGAGGTCGGGAAGAACGACGTTTCGGGGGGGCGAAAATCTCCGAAAAATCCTACCCCCCCAAAACGGCCCCGGATTCCAGAAGTTGCGGCGAAAGTGAAGCGTTGTGAAGCATTTGGAAAAAGATGGGGATTTTTTGTTGGTTGTGATGTTTTTTGTTTTTGTGGAAAAGGTATGATGAAATCTGGTGAAAATGGAAGAACATGGTAAATGCTTGTTCGATTGTTTTTTTCCGGACAGAAATGAACGTGATGTTTCAGATGTTCGGTTCGTAAAAAGAACGGCATGTTGCGCCCACAAGTCGACGACACAAAGCAAGGGAGTGTGCCAAATCAGATTTGGGAATGTTTTTTTCTCAAAGTTTCAGTGAGGGCTTCCAAGTAGATCAGCCACTTTTCAGTTGTTTTTTTTGATGATGGAAATACATGTGTAATTTGAGACGCACGCATGATAATGTCGAATGATCCTTACCACCAAGTCGCTAGGAATGTGAGGAAGCAGTTACAGTTGCAAAGATGCACAGTTGAATGCAGTCATTGATGCTGAATCATTCAAGTTCATGGTTGCTAAGATATGTTTTATGCAATATTGTGCCAGTGATATCATCATTGCATATTTTATTGTCAGGCAGATTGTATGAACATAAAATATGCCTTTTCTGGGCATATTCACCATGTTCTTGGTTCAAGCCCTACTATATCTTCAAGAAACCCATCATCGGATGGCAACTTTTAATCTGACTAATTACTTGGCTGATCCTGTCGGATTGATCCAGTGTTTTTTTCCCTGAAAAAGTTGAAGCCAAGAACCAGTGGTTTTGCAAAAGTCTAGGTTCAATGTATCCCAATCAAAAAAAACATTATGTACCCCCTCAAAAATTAACAAATGTCCGGGACATTCCGTTTTCTTTCAGGACATGAATCATTTGAACCAACCCCATCGATCTTCCAGAGGTGATTCGTTGAGTTTTTTCCCCCCTTTTAGGCCACCCCCGGGGTGCCACGAAAACGACAACGACCAGAGGCGTCCATGAATTTCCTGGCCGCCGCCGGCTTGGACTTCGAACGGCATGCCTCGGAAGGGATTGACCCCGTCAGGGGGGCCAAGGGAAGTTCCTGGTGGTTTAGATGGGTTTTAGGGGAATTGAATAAATAAATAGGGGCCATATGAAATACCGGAAAAAAATATGGGTTAGAAGGGAGTTGTGTTAAAATCTCACAAGAGGTTTTTTTCCAAGGTTATCTCGAATTTTGTGTGGGTCATCAGTGTCTGTTTTCCTCCCCGAAGTTTCTAATTGTATATAAGTTGGAGATAATATAGTGTTCCACCATAGGAAGCTCGGATTGTAGCAATTCTGAGCTTGGACTCTGCAAAAAACAGCGTTTCGCAGCCGAGGTTACCATCGGACCCAGACTTCTAGCGTCACCACTTGGAGGTCCGGGGCAGTGTGAATCGGTCATTAACTTGGAGGATGGACTCCCAGGACGTGGTTGGCCGTGGTTGATGGAACCATGGTGATCGTTTCTTCGTCCCCTAAGGATGGGGGTTGTGAAACACCCCTTCCAAATCACCGAACTCCATGGCGTTGATATACATGCGGGGTGATTGCGGGGTGATACTAACCACTTACAAAAACTAGGATGATCCTCCAAGTGGTTAGTGGTGGCCTGAAACCTTTTTGGATTGTGGACCCCAATTTTGGAGGGTGATTCAATCCAATTTTTTGACGGTCGCTAGTATGTTTTCAAATGGTTGGAGAAAAACCCACCAACGGGGATGGATTTTTGCTTCAGGTGCATGGCCCATTTTGAACGAAGTACTGTATGTTTTGTTTTTTGGTTGGAAACCCACGCATGTTGTGTTAAGGAAGAATGGTGGGTACTTCTATGTTGGCTTCTTGATATATCTTAATGCTGCTGCATCATTGCGAAATCCGAAAAACAAAACACATTTCAAACCAAAAACTCGGTTTAAGACATCATCAATGCTCAAAAATCAAAATCCTCATTTTAGAAAAACCCTCAGAGGTCCTTTCTTAAACTTTCAAACCAACCCCTGGTCTGAAAAACCCATCCATGACGTGTGCATCCGTTAGGCGGAGCATCCAAACATCGTTGGGTCACCTTCCAAGGAGCTTATGACTTTGGGTGCCTCGGAGCTTCGTTAGTTTTCAGGGGAGAGGAACAGCATAGGGACCCCTAAAAATAGGCCTAAACACCCCAAAGGGATGGTCTCCTCTTGCCAAGAGCTTTTGCTGTTAGATTTTAGGTAGGCTACTCCTGAATTTTTTCGAACACTGACTGACATGAAAAGGAAAAAAATCTTTGAATCAAACCTCCATTTTTTGGTTCCATGGTAGTTTTTGGGAGTGTACATAAGGTTACCGACTAGTTGGAATATAGTTGGATGTAGTTGGATGTGTGTTTTTTTCCAATCTTAGAAACTAGATACCTAAAATGCATCTCTTGTTATGTGTTTTGTATGTTGGAGATTTCTATTTGCAAGTTTCTTGCAAATCTAAAACTCGGGATCTGCATCCACTTTCAACGCTTCAAGGATGGGCCCAGGATGGACCTCGTGGTTACCTGGGGTGATTTGTCATCCCTTGGAGCCACGTACAGTTACTAAACTCCCCTCCCTGAAGCTAACAACGATCACCTGAAAATGGATGGTTGGAAGACTAGTTTCCTGTTGAAAACGGCACTTTACAGGGGGCTATGGTAGTTTTGGGGAGGGTAGATTTAAACTCTTTGGGTTGGGTTTTGGGGGTCAGGTAATTTAGACACACTTTTGCAGAAGAAAAGTGTGGGAGATTCGCGCTGTTCCCTCAAAATTGTTGAGCTCAAAATAGATGCTTGGAATACACCAAACTGGTGCTTTACCCTAACTTTTTAGCCATACTCTTGATTTTGTGGGAATATTCACCCAGAACTTTTTGTACATCGTTAGTACGAAAATTCCCAGACATTCATCAAAAAACACTCGATTTGCGGCAAAACATATCCAAAAATCCATCGAAAGAATAATCTGGGATGCTGAAAGATACGCTGAAAGATACCCTTAAACTAGCATGTCTCCCTAAAAAGGGACTATTTCAATAGGAAATACATCTGAACCAACCATTGATCTTCAGGGGATATGTTAATTTTCCAGGGTGTACGCAACCGAACTGGATTTTCCTATCAGTTCGCTGGATGGATTTCTGGATTTCGTGGGTCCTTCACAAGGTGCCTAGAAACAAATAGTACATCACCATGAGAGCGATAGATGTTTCAAAAATTCTGGAACTCTTCCCCCTCCCCCAAAAAAAAACTAGAAAAATGAATGAAAATAAAATGTTAGTATATAGGGAGAAAAAAAGCAAGATGTATTCGTTCAATAGAAAAACTGGGGTTAATTTGGGGAGGAGATTTGTATTCCAATCCCTTCACCAGGCTGGGGTTGTTTTTCGGTGAATCCTTTTGGAAGCTTTCTGGTTGGGTGGTTGAACTGGGTCGATGAGTCTCTTCGGGCAATATGAGATTCAATGAAGTATTTGGAAAAAAATGATAGAACTTGATGAACTCACCTCCAACATATACATATAATTATGGTCTTCTGGTATTTTTGGGGATTTTTTTTTAAAGAGCTGTTCACACTTCAGGTGTGAACACCTTAGATTTGTTGTGTTGTTTTTTTTGATGTGTTTGGAGGATTTCTTCAATGTGAGATTCATGATTTGCATCGTTGTGAGGTATATGCTCCGACTTCTCACGGGGCGTCGGCTACCTGCGAACCTTTCATATTTCGAGGAGATGATCGGGCATTTTCCACTACATTTTTTTTGGGGGGGCAAGCGGTAGTATCATGGAATGTTGCAAGTTCCAATCCGCCGGGATGTCTTGCATAAGATAAATATGTTCAATCATATTCATATATAGTCATATATACATATTGCGCGGAATCATGGGCGCCAAAATGTGTGTATGTAAAGTAGTCGTAGCATACGTCTATTCGTAGTACTATTACCACCAACACAAAGGTATTACTGGGCATTGCTGGGCTAAAATGGTTGTGTCTCAATACTGTTTGAGGCAAAATTGATATTTGGAATATGTTGGAATTGCTAACCCCTATTCTGTGGTCCTAGTTCTTTCTGCACAGTGCAAGTGCTTTGCAAGTGCTCCAAATTGTCACCCTTTTTTTCTTGGGGAATCCTCCTTATAGAGAATAGATGTTATATTAGATCTCCGCTTTTTGGAGTCACCATCTTGTGCCCTGCCTAAACACTGGGAACTGCAGGCTGAGAATGAAGGTTATTTTAACGGGTTCCCTTCATAGAGATGATGATTTACCCAGTTAGTTCCCAGGGTTTTGGCAACCCCCAACATTGATATAGAATTCAAACAAAAATCCATACAATTACATGAAATTCCAATGATATCAGCAAACGTTTCGTTAATCAGCAAACCCCCAATGTACACCCCTGAAATTAAGATGGTTCACCTAGAAATCACCCAATCATGAAAAGGAACCAAACCTCCATGACTTTGGGTTCAAAATGTTAAATTTCCAGAGGTGTACACTCCCTGAAAGTAACACAGCACCTGAAAATAGGCCATCCCAAAGGAAGGAAAATCTTATCTTCCAATCATGGATTTTCAAGGCGAACTGTTGGTTTCAGGGGGTGTATATTAGTGTTTCCAAAAATAGGGGTACCCCCAAATCATCCACTTTAATAGGCTTTTCTATTATAAACCATCCATTTTGGGGTACCACTATTTTTGGAAACAGCCTGTGATAAACTTGGAGAATGTACCCTCCATCCCTAGAGCTCAAATTGACCAGGAGCTGCAAGTGAGTTTCTTTCCGAATCGATACGAGTCAGGGAACCTCAGGGATGGACCGGGTTGCTACGGTTTCTGTGGGTTTTAGGAAAAAAACATGGTTGATTCAAAAAAACATTTAAAAAAAACGACGTACCTTCCCTGAAACTAATAGCCATTTTGCCCCTGAAAATAGGCAAAGGGCCCCAAAAGGAAATGAATCATCTGAACCAACCATTGATTTTGAGGGGTTTTGGCTGTTAGTTTCAGGGAGGGTACGGTGTTTTTTTCCTGGGAAAAACACCTGGGCCGTGGGTTTTCCTAATAGACAATTTGAACTTCGTGACGCAGAAGTTGAATGCTGTCACAGAAGTTGCTGGAAAAAATAGATGATCATGTTTAGTCAAGGGTAATCATTGACCTCAAAAAGTAAAGGTAGATTATTCCCAAACAAGTTTACATCAACAGGTTTTCTCGTGAAACAAAAAGTCAGCCTGACATGGGATTGACCTTAGAGAACGATAAGCAGTGCTCCGCCAAAGTCGAACATAGCCCCTGAAAAAGGATGCTTGGAGGATGAATTTCCTGTTGGGGTCCACGTAACTGTTCAGGGTTTTTTGCTGTTAAACTTCAAGATGTTTGTTTTTTTCCGTCAAATGCTGGTTAATTTAGTTTATATAGGGGAGTATACTACTCAACTATATCATGGGGATTATATTGAGCCATTGTTCAGGATTCCTATGAACCAAGCAGTAAAACTCATGGAATGTCAGGTACGAGTTTTTTTCATGCTGTTCATGTAACAAAAAGGGCAGTGCTCATATGTGAAAGAGTACCGTTTTTGTAAGTTCTTGTTATGGAAGTAGAACTTGTATTGCAAAGTCCATTGTAACACAATGGTTCTGGTTTAAGGGCCAAACAGTCCACATGCGAAAAACATGTCAGTGGGAGTACTTTTTGGGTGCAAGTAGAAGTTGCTTTGCATGGAGTTGTTTGGCAGTTTTCTACTAATGAAACGATTGCGCTAGTCTCTATATAGTGGGAGCAATATTTGTGCAAGTACGTTTATTCTTTAGGTTCGAGATTCAACAGCAGATTGCTCTACTTCATTTGTTGGCCCTGAAGCACTCACAACTGAAAAGAATTTAATAAAGGGTGGACAAGCTTGAAAGTTGTTTCCATGCAATCAGTAGCAAGATGTCATGAGAAAACTGCTTAGCCTTGAAGCGAAAAATATTTCAGGGTAGCTGTGGATGGCAACGCCACCATTTGTCCACTTTTCAGGGGTGAAATAGGGGAAAATTATCCAAAAGAATGGGGCAACCTCAAATAACATCAGGTGGGTAAAAACATGCCCCTTGAAATCATTGATCAATTCACTTGAGTATATCCGCAGCCTTTGGTCATTAAGGGAAAGAGCATTTTGAACCCAAAAAATGGAAGTTTGGTTCAAAATCATTTTCTTTTTCATGTAAAGGGTTGATATTTTCAAATAAAACCAACCCTTTCAATTTTCAGGGGGTGTTTTCGCCCCAAATCTTTCCCGTCCAAGTCCATCCAATCTGATCACCAGATGAGCGATGAAAAAAGGACCCCTGGTTGTTTAGGGTATATAGGGAATGAAAAACTACCCAGCTATGTGGGGATTATCATAAACCATTATAAGGATCCCCTGGATTTATTATGATTCATTATAATCCCCCACATAACTAGGTAGCAAACACCCCCGAAAACTCACATGGAACCTGAAAATATCCTCTTTTTTTTCGCAAGAAACATCGACCCAAAACCACCAATTTTTGAGGTTCCATGTTGGTTTTCAGGGGGTGTAAGTCCCTATAGATTCTGGAACTAGCTCAGATGGATCGCATCCATCGAGTCACCGAGGCTTCGAGATGAACTTCCCAGAGGTTCTCTCGACAGCTTACTACGGGAGTTCGGTCTGGGAAGCTTAGAATGGATCCATTCGTTTCCCCTGATAGACCTTAGTAAACCCTTATTTCTGGTGGGGGTTGGGTCAGGGGGTATATAGGTTGACCTAGCCGCCATGATAGTTTTGTTAGTTTCATTGGATGTGTGGATTTGTTTGGTGATCTTTTTTTTCCGGATTGTACAATGGTAAATCACCATTGTTTCACCACCATTTGGGAGAATATTTTTAGAACATGTTCCAAGAAGCTTATACATGCAGTCAGAGATAGGTTTCCAAAACACCCTTTTCTAGGCGACTGAAAAAGATTTTGAAGGGATAATGGAGGTTGATGATGGTCCCAGTTAAAGCAGGGCCTTATGTTCGGGGTGGGTGGGGATGTCTTGTAAGGGATTGAAGCAAAAGGATACTGGTTGCTGGATGTTGCTGGTATGTTTTGTATATTCATCGTGCATACAAGAACATGAACATATTTGATGATATCCATCAATTTGATGATATCAATTTAAAACAATATAGATCTATTACACTAAATACATATCTCATGTGTATATTATACGTTCAACACATAAAATTATCCACCTGTCCCACGTGTTTTTGTTGCACGCGCATTTGAAAAAACCGAGGCGTGGAACGGTGTGGTACACCACATACCGCAGGAAGCGATGCCTTGGCGACGCTGGAGCTCTATTTCCAGGTGCGGCTGTCGTTCAACCCCATGGGACCAACACCTTCACCCAAAGACCCCCAACTGGACCCGCATGGATGGTTGAAAAGGCCGGTGGTGGTGTTGGCCGGAAACGCCGCCATTTCGGCAGGTTTGTTTTTAAAAAAACACGATTCTTGAAATATAGAACAGTTCAACTTGGTTTTTGATATTTTATAAGTATAGATAGATATTTGGGGGAAAAAAATGGGTCAAGGTGTTGTCAGGTGTTCTTTTGGGGGGATGGGGTCTTCAAAAAGTCACGGGACCCAAACAACAAAAACGCACAAACGAAAAACAAACAAAAAAATGGGAAGTTGTTGATGTTGTGGGTTGTGTCTTTTTTTTGGGTGGCGGGTCATAAGTGCAGTTGTTGACGTGAAACTACTGGACGAAAAATGTGTTTCTTTTGCATGTCGAAATTGGTTCCTGTTGGAAATGGGAGAGACAAGAAAAGTAGGATTGATTGTGAATCACGGATCTATTCATAAGAGGTTTAAAAAATAACAATCGCAAATAAATATGTACAGAAAAAAAACGCGAGATTCTCCGAAAAAAAAAAGAAACAGAGGACCATATCTCATATGAAGGCCTTCAAAACTTAATCACCTTCATCCGTTTTTCGAGGTGACCCAAGATGGTCCTAAGCGATTCCGCTCCATCGCACATTCCGAAGCGTCGACAAGCACCTCCTTCCACACCGATGGAACAGGCAGGGGCCAGGGGTATCTTGGAGGGTGAAAACCCGGGGTTTCGCAGGGTGGGACCCACCAATTTAATGCTTAGATGGTGATAGATAATGCTTAAGACTCAAGACCATACGATTTTTGCCTCGGTTACTCCCAGGAGTTCCAGAGAAAGTTTCATGCCCTTCAAGAAACGCGAAGTGACCCGTCATTGTGGTGTTCCGTAGGGCGGCATGGTCAAAGTTGGAGTCCCAAATTTGATTTTCGTCATCCTTCCAAAAGTGCAAAGAGAGATTGTTTTCTGCGAAAAAGAGAGTCGCCAGAGTTGGTCGTCCGCGTGGCAGGTAGCAGCGGCAGCAATTATTTTCAAAATGGAGGCCTGATGGGAAGCAATGACAAAAACCGCCTTCCCAAACTTGCTTCATTGCCATTCGGGTTTTAGGTCCAAGTATAGGAAACACCCCCGAATTTCCTAAGAGCACTAAGAACCTCCCAGAAAGTTCAGCCCCTTGGAGCCTTAAAAGGAAAGACATCGGGGCCCCAAACCCATCAATTTGTGAGTCCCATGTTATCCTGGGAATCTAAGGCTGCCCCCCTGGCCACCCCCCCGAGAAAATACGGCCTTCTTAGGTGATTACAGTATTAAGGGACAATGATGGGCTTTAATAACCCCTGAAAAAAGGCCGGCTATTTCTTCGGCAGGGTGTAACTGTAAGCCATTTCGACAGCCCCTTTTCGATGGACCTACGAAATTTCAAGCTGCCAGGCTACAGTTACAACTACTGGAATGAGGATCAACAGGCGGACTGAAAATGGGAGCCAGGGGTGCAAAACACGACCCGTTTTTTCCAGTGATATTTTGGAGGTTGGCTTGGAATTTAGCAACAAAAAAACTATGAGAACCACCTTTGATTGGTTCATACCTTGGGATTAACTTATGAAGTTGAAAATTTGTAAGTAAGTGCCACCTTCCACACCACTGGTGCCATGTTCAGCGATTGAGCATCAGGTTCATGGCGTTGGCAAGGAGCTTAGACTAGTGAAGTTGTATTTTTTTTCGTTCAGATTTTGTGTTTTTTATGGATCGAATGGTGATGTCTCGTGGCTTTACTGTGGTGTGATGACATTTTTTTTCGAAAGATTTGGTTCAAGTGGTAAGCACGACCCCGAATGTCTGGGGAAACACCTAGAGTTGGATGTGAAATGCCCTGTTTGAAAAAAATCCAGACCTTAAATTATACCAGCATAGACCCCAGATAGCAAAAACCAAGTTTTGTGTATCAATGTAGAGAACAGTGTAACATCTGTAAGAAGCTCAAGACAAAATTCATTGCCGTTTTCTTGGGTGGCTGGGTGAAATTGGTGGCCCTGAAAACAGAAGGAACATTTGAAATAGAGATTGGTACGCTGCAATGGCACCCAGCAATCGCACCACGTCCACTCTCCCGAAGATGGTCGTCACCCTCGCCCCCCACCATAGCACATTACAATGGCAGATTGCAATGGCAATAACACCCAGCAATGGCACCACGTCCATAACTACAGCACACCGGAATGGCACCCTGGAATGGCACCCAGCAATGGCACCATATCCACTCCCCCAAAAGGGGTCGTCCCTCCTTTCCCCCACCATAGTACATGATCGTCACCCTACCATAACACTCTAGAATGGCACCCTGCAATGGCACCACGTCCACTCCCTCCTCCCCCCCACCATAGCACAATACAATGGCAATGGCACTCAGCAATGGCACGCCCACTCCCCCAAAGTTGGTCTTCACCCTCTCCCCCAACCATACCACACTACAATGGCACCCTACGATGGCACCCAGCAATGGCAGCACGCCCACTGCACCCTGCAATGGTACGCTGGGTGCCACGTCCAATCCGCCAAAGTGGTTCGTCGGCCTCCCCCCCCTATTGGAAGTAAGAACCCCTATAGCTATCGCTATCTGGGGAAAAAAGAATCATCAAATCCAAACCCTTCAAAAATCCCATCCAAACTTTTAGGTTTTTTTTTACAGTACACACTGTCAGAGCCTAGGGAGGGAACATCCCTTTCAATGCAAGTGGGCAGGTAGTTACCATTCCCCTTCTGTTGTTGTCATTGTTTCTCTTTTGTAAACTCCGGGAGGTTCTTCAAAATTCTTCTCTGCTTGAGTAAACACCTGTTTTTTCGTTTCAACACTTGCCGTTCTTTTTGTGTGGTTCTGTTGCTTTTCTTCCATTTTCTCTTTGGTTCCTTACTTGGCGAACTCTTGGGACAGCATGTTTTACAAAACCCTTGAAAGACAAATTTGAAAAGAGACCAACGCAGCAAAAGAACCTGGCTTTGATGTTGTTGTGGTTGTGCCCAAAGTCACTTGCAAAGTATTGAGATTCTCCTGTCAGACTGTCACCGCTTCTTTTTGTTCACTCAATGCTGCACCTCCTGATTGTCTTGTATGTGTCAACTGACGCCCAGCGAGATCTCTCTGTGGTCATGGAACATTGGGTCACAGAGACACGACTTGAAGAAAAAGTGAGAAGAGACAAAGCAGAAGAGAGGAAAAGAGGATATTTGAAAGGGAAAATAAGAAGAAAGAATAGATACAGTAATATAACTGGGTGTTGGTTTCAATTATTTTTTATTTTTCCTCCTATTTGTGGAAATCATCCAATTTGACTAATATTTTTTCAAAGGGGTTGAAACCACCACCTAGATAGTTATATATTATATAAGTTATATATGAGAGAAACATCTTTGTTATGTTTCTACCACAAGAATGAGAACCAGAATCTCTTTGGTCACGTATACGACCTCCGAGGTGCTTGGGATGAGGCCGGGGAAAAGTTGTGAGGTGAAACTTCCCCCCGAGGATTCCCGGATCCAAGTGGCCCATTTTTTGTTCGGGGTGATTGAGATATTATCTTAGGGCCCTACTTGGATGTCGCAGAAAGTTAGTAAATGGTTAGGATCAGTGGGTTATAACCTACTTATAGATGGGGTATATTGGGGTTATAACCCACGGATCCTAACCATTTACTAGCTTCCTGGGACATCCAAGTAGGGCATGCCGAAAAACGGATCTGTGAACTCAGTGGATAAATAATCTATTTGGATGTTTATGAACCGGGGGGTTCTCCTATGAAAAACCTTGATGATCCAGTTTTTTTGAGTGTAGGCCGGCAGGGCCCTTGGGTTGATATTGGTGATGTTTTGTTGACAGTTTTCGATTCGCAAGGGCTACAATTCCAGTATGGATATGCCAGCCTGGGAGGAGGCTGTCCGACATCCAACCCGTGAAAAAGGTGGCTGGTAGGAGATATCTTACTCCCCCGGAAAACTAACGAATTTCCCCTGAAGATCAATGGTTGGTTCAGATGTATTTCCTATTGAAATAGTCCGTTTTGAGTGGACATGTTAGTTTTCGGGAGTGTAGTTCCCAGTATAGGATTGTAGTGTGTGATAGATTGGAATTCTGTTGTCCAAAAATCAATCAAAATCACTTACGCCGGTTTTGACATGTGGAAGTCCAATGAAGACAAATCTACTGAGACTGTGAAGCATTTGAAACAACACGACGGAGCCAATGTGTAGACATGAAAATCGTGCCAGAATGGCAGTTTGCTCCGTGCCGTTGGAATGGAGATGCAAATTAAATCGGTAGAGTGGATCTAGATCGATTACACCCTGGAAAACTAATATGACTCAATATGATAATCGAATACCAACCATTTCAAGATGTAGTTCGTATTGGTGATTTTCCATTGCCATGTTAGTTTTTGGGTGGGTTGTTATGATTATCTATTGGACACTTAATAATTACAAGTTGCTTGCGGCTCTTCATTGTTACGACGCTGGTGCCAGACATCCTTTGTGGACAGAACGTATCCTCAACAAGGCTGGGGGGTTCAAGTGGAGCATTTGCCAGGCGATAGCCATTGAAAGGTCATTTTTATTGTCAAGCTAGCGCTAGCTCATATAGCCCACCCTCTAATAGAATGTGGAATTTTTGAAGAAACCTCACAAGGAACCTGTTGGAAAAATTCGAGCTCTAACTTGGAAATTTGGGCCTGTTTCAAGCCCTAAATTTGGAAGTTGTGAGATTATTTGCTTCATACCAGGATATGCTTATAGACTCATAGAGTTGATACAGAAAAGCTTCAACGATTCTCAGTGGCTCTTTTCACGAGGTCAATGGCCTTTGCTGAGCACTCCTGGACCTCAAATGCAGGACACGGTTGTTGGTAGTTCACCTTGTTCACCTTGCCTGAAAATCTACTTGGAGGGCAGATGCTTCTATAGATGGTTCGAACGGCATATTCTTGGAATACCTGGAAACTCTAGGGCCTCTAGGGGAAAAAACAAGGGTGCGATAAGTTGTTTAGGTTTTGAGGGGGATGCAAAATCAGAAGCCTGTTGCAGGAGGGCTCATTGTACTCACATGAGAAGCTCTATTTGAGCAACCACGATGGGATTCTCAGGGTTTTTGTTGGGGGGGATGGGCTCATTTAGGATCCGCAGGCGGAACTGATTTTGGGTGCCCTATGGACTGTAAAAATGACCAACTTTCGACCCACATCGGATTGCGCAAAGGATCTTAACCGTTTCCTGAACTGTTGTTGTGAATTGTTTAGTACAAAAGCCTTCATATTTTTGTGAAAAATGGGATGGTGAATTGTAGTTCGTCAAAACTACTGGTACCAATGGTTGGGAGGTATGAAATCGTCCATTGCGGGGAATCCCGTGTTCAATCAATCAGTACAGACGGCGCCCCACGCTGTAAAGATCTGTAAAGTGAACAGTGCTCTGGCGGAAACTGCTCATGTTAAACCACTGAAAATCGGTACAAGAACTGAAAACTTCATGACTCATGACGAAACAATATGAAAAAAGAGGTAACAGCAGAACGTGTAGATGCACATGTACATATTGGATGCTCTTGAGTTGCCTTTCAATAATGCTCAGTATTCATTTTGTCTATCAAAATGTTGGTGGGATCCCTGCACACCTTGCGTAACTGCAGACACTTGAAGTCCGGTTTGCAGACACCTCAAGATGCCAGTATAGTTTCTGTAGTAAAGAGAGTGTGAAAAGTGTTCTAGCAACAAAGAGAAGGGAGCAAAAACAGCAACACATCAATGTAGAGTTTCCAATGATTTATAGATACATTTCACATCATTTCACATCTTTTCGAAAGCTATGTTGCACCAAACTGACATCGAAGCCAGCCAAAAGTTGTCAAGGACCCTGTGGAGCAAGCCTGCCAGCCAGAGGCACTTTAAGTTTGTCCATAATAATTTTATGAAACAGCAAAATACCTTCCTGGAGTCCCTCATCCCCACAAAAGTCAGACTGGAGATTGTCTCAGACGATGAGAAAATGAACCTCAGTTCCAAGTCAGCTCTTGATGGACATGTCTTAATGTTTGACTTGGGAAGGCTATGCTGCCGATGCTCATGACAGGCACTAGATCCACAGGCGAAACCGTTTCGGAATTTCGTCTGGGTCCAGATGAGAAGAAATATGTGTTCCAGTGTCTACGGGGGATTGAATCTGTGTATAGAAGTATATCTATATACACTTTATATCACGTTATCATAAATTTATATATTATATGTGTGTGTAGCTTTATACACTGTATGAACACGATGTAACAAGCAGAGGGTTTACCACATTAGGATACACTAGGTTTCACCTTTGAATTTTTGGAGTCTCTCATATACACACAGATAGCTTCAAAATCCTCGTGGCACTGGAACTTTTGATTTGATCAAAGTGTATACTTGGGGCTTTCTCCATGCTCCTTCAATTGTTTGCTGATGGAGTTTTTGATGTATATAATTTCATTGAAGTTGTACCAATATGGCTTGCACCCATAGAAAACCGAGGAATAAATCAATAGCTGTTTCTGGTAGGCTTATATACCACTTATATATTGCCAATTGGATGATTATATGATATGCTACCTACCACCTATGAAGGGAACCAGGAAACTCCATTGGTAAAAATGTTCCTTTTCTCTTCAACCACTGGCGTTTTTCGAAAAAGTCGCCGCGACCCAGTAGTTTTTTGTGCGAACAAAAATCTTCAGCTTGGATATTCGTGACCTAAAAAATCCCGGCATACATCAGAATCTTTGAAACAAATGAAGAGATTCTGTCGAGGTCTAAGATTTATGAAGAAATCCTGGGTCACAGAACATCAAGCCACAACAAATCTATATAGGTGGTGGTTTCAAAGATTTTTTATTTTCACCCCTATTTGGGGAAATGATCCAATTTGACTAATATTTTTAAATTGGGTTGAAACCACCAACTAGAAATAGATGTAAATTCCACTCGTTTTCTGTGCTTCACCGGTGCTGAAAAATGTAGCGCGACTGTCCAAACCCCCAGGTGCTGAAACGTCGGAAGTCCAACAAGCTTCAAACCTCATGACAACAGGCAGCTGCTCTTCCAGCCGGGTGGTGGATAGGGATCAGTTTCTGTTTTAGAAAAGATAGAATATGAATATTTGTAAAATACCAGTGAAATCAACTACTTGGACAAAAGGTTGGGATGCCAAGATGTTTTTGCAAAAATTCTTCAAATTTTTGTTGACCAGTGAATTGTTTGATGGTTCCTTTGGATGTTCTCAATTTGCGTCAGCTGCTGAGAGTTTCATTTTTTTTTGGACCCCTACTGCGTCCAGAATTAATTCCTGCAAATTAATGAAAAAAAATGCAAATTAATTGGAGAGGTGGGGAGTCTATGAAATATGATTGAATTTCATCATGTTTGGAAAGAGCCAAAACCGACTAAGTGCCATGTTTCTGAAATTGTTTGGTTTCTTGACTTGTGGTTGCCAATTGAGATTGATTATAAAAGAATGATTCGCTGCATTTTTCATTCTCCATTGTTCAAACAGACTGGGCGTCATGACCAAATGAATTTCAACATACCTACTTTTCCAGTACCTTGGATTCATTTGGTTTTAGGAAAATCCCACCCGAAAAAGGCATGGGGCGATTTGCCAAGTTGGGCATCCCATAGGATGACCCTACTGCCAGGGCTTGATGGATCTCTTCTTCTTTGGGCTGTCCGAACCTCGGTTTTCACTGCTGCCCGGCTCTTGAAGAGATGAAGTTTGTTGAATGGAACAAATCCGGCAAACTCACTCACCAGTTGATATGGTAAATATCCCATTATTTACGAGGTTTCATACATGTCAGGTGGTTGTTTGAGATTTCTTCCATCAACAGTACCACCCAAACATCAGGAAACAGATCCAGTTGTACTGCCCCTTCGTTTTTTCTTTCGAAAAACCAGACGATTTCCAGGTACCTGTGCAGGCTCCGGCCGCGGTACCGCAGACGGGAATCATAGAACACATGCCTTCCGAAATGAGACTTGGCAACCAAAAGAACACGGATTGCTTGAGTACTCGATTGCTTGCTCCGGGATAACTTGGATCACTATATTAGTCATTCCTTCAGGCTCAGATTTTTTTTGGGGAACGGCAAGTGACACTTGAAAGTTCAGTGGGTGTTTGTTCAATCCATTGGATTTTTGTCGTTTCGTTTTGTTTTCACATGGGGGTTTTGTGCTTTCATCTCAGGACTTATGCCAATGGGCACCCCAATGGAACGCAGCAGCCTGAGGATGACACATGCGGACCCACCAGATTTGTTGAGTTTATGACAGCTTACAGAAAAAAGCAATATATGTGTATATACATTTATGTGTGAAAATTGGGAGTTGGCTACTTCATTTTCATTGGTATTTTTTTAGGTTAATTCATGAAATTTCAGGAAGGTCACGAAGTTGATCAAAGTTGGTTAATGAATGAACTAGCCATAGGTGTTTCCAAAAATAGGGAAACACCCCAAAATGGATGGTTTATATTGGAAAACCCTATTAAAATGGATGATTTGGGGGGAAAACCCCACTGTTTTCGGAAACATCCCCATCCACTTCTGACCTTTCGGTTCGTGTATTTCATTTACACGAAATCATCGAGGCAGATGTGGCTGGCTGTGATCGCCGGCTGACTGGCCAGGCGTGAAAAATGCCGAGCCGAATGGGAATCTCCAGAATCATTGCTTGGAGGATCATCCCACGACGTACGTAAGTGGTTAGGATCGCCCCCATTTATACGCTGGCTGGTGGTTTCAAATATGTTTTAATGTTCACCCCTAAGATTGGGGAAGATGAACCCATTTTGAGGAGCATATTTTTCAACATGGGTTGGTTCAACCACCAACTAGATAAGCCATGAAAAGGCCATTTGGAAGGGGAACAACCCCAGTTAGAGGACTTACTGACCATGGTTGGTAACCACTTACAAGTCCTGGGATGATCCTCCAAGCAGGTGATTTGGACCATCTACGGCCTGATCTTTCCAATAACCTGATAAGATCAATGTCGTCATGACTGTGCCGATAGTAAAAGTCATCAATGGTAGAAAATATCTCATATGATATTTTTTTTTTCGCAGATGAGTTGCATGGTATGTTTTTCATCCTAGCAACGGCTTTTCACGGGCCAAGCAGTGAATGTACCGTATCTATTGGCTTGTTTTCCCGCAGCTACTACCACATCAAGGCTCCACTTGGGAGCTTCCAGTGTCGGATCCTTCTGTTTCTGGAAGTGGATTTTTTGGCTGAATGTTTTTGTTGCAGCTTGGTTTTCATCCATTTTTTTTTAGCCACAAAAATCCTCCAGGCTTGGCAGTTCTGAAACGTTTTGATCCTGTAAAGTGGTAAAATAGCCCAAGGCTCTTTTCTGGTTGACTAGCAGAAACTTATTGGGTTTGATCCATCCATAAACACATCCATTTTGATTCACACTTCTCGACCGCACACACCCAGCATGTAGAATCAAACACCAAGCAGATTTTTTTCGAATTTTTTGCGTGTTTTGCTTGGACCAAAAAAAAGGGCATCGCGGTTGGGAAAAGGTCGACCGATTTTCCACTGGGTTTGGCTACTGGATTGCCAGTAGTTTTTGACCCTGGAGCACATGTCCCTAGTGAAGTCCAGCTACACTACAGCTGCAGGAGTGTGCGATGTCAGCCATGAGAGTTCTCAATGAAGCAACCGGTTGTTGGTGAATAATGAAGAACATGTTTTTTTAAGGGTGAAGTTACATTGATCTGAGATGAAAATCGAAAATCCCCAGAAAGAGCAGTTTTTTTTTGCAGATGTTTGCTCCCAAAAATACATCAGGAAAATTCCAGAATTTTAGTGGTTGGTTTGCGGCTGACATCACATTCGCCCCATCTTTTCGTTTCAAGTGGCGGGAAATGTGGGAACGAACAGAAACGGAGAAAACTCCATCCATTTTTTCCAGGAGAAGAGGAGGAATCCGAAGAGGAGACCGAAGAAGAAGACCCAGAGGAGCAGCATGCTTTAAGACCTTGATTTTGGGCCTCGGGGGGGTGTGAGGTTAGTCGGCCCCCTTTATTCGTCGAGCGGAACTTTTGAAGATGGTTTTCCATTTTTCGTTTAGCGCTGTTGTCGAAACTTTTTGCGAGAATAGTGCTAAAAACCCCATGAATGGGGGACAATTTGGACTACCAGGTTTCCCCTTCATATCTTTTGAAATCAGAGGAGTCGGAAGCATCATCTATCCATCCTCCGCCACTGCCACGTTTGGTTCCAGACCCCAGTTGTTTGCATGGTTTTAGGGAGTTGGTGCTTTGAGTGCTGGAGTGAAAACCCAGGGAAAAGTGGAAAAGTGGAAAAGTAACAAGAACAACAACAACAACAACAACAACAACCACAACCACAACCACAACCACAACCACAACCACAACCCCACAACGACAGCAACAGCAGCAACAACAACAACAACAACAACCACAACCACAACCACAACCACAACCACAACCACAACCACAACAACCACAACAACAACAACAACAACAAGAAGAAGAAGAAGAAGAAGAAGTTCTTCTTCTTGACACAGATCCTTGGTCAGAATTGCAGCTTTAAAATGGTGATTCAATGTCTTAAAAGGCAATTGTTGCAATGCTTCAATTCCCGTGTATCAAATACATGAGACACAAAATTCAAAGAGGACCCTTGGCATGGATATTACGTTCAATCAAAGGCAGACAAAATTTGACAAGTCACTTCACCAAGAAAACGACTGAGGTGGCAGATCGGTATCGACTGCAAGGGGAAATTGGCTCTGGATCCTACAGTGAGGTCTATCTTGGTGTGGATGAGCATTCAGGCCTGCATTTTTTCTTCAAACACAGTTGACCAGCTTGTTTTACTGCCTTGGCGTTGGGGTATCCCAAGCCATGGCTAGATATGTCTCAAAACCTCTTGAACTTTCCTTGGCAGGCGACAATGTTGCAGTGAAGGTTGACCTGGACTCAGGGTTGTGGTTTTGGAGATTCATCATCACTTTTACTCCCCTAAAAAAAGCAACATTGAATCTGAAAAAAGGAGCTTTCCTTTTCAAATTCAGGTTCCATGTTTGTTTTTGGGGGAGTGTATATAAACTCATATAAAAGTTGCATGGTTTTCTTTGAAAACTCTTGGGAGATTCGGATCAGATTCGTGAAGCTAAGGAGTGGCAGCTGGCCGAGAAGGGAAACAAGTTGTTGGGGGGCTTCAGATTTGTGACCGTTCAATGAAGTCAAATTCAAGTTGTGTCCCAACAAAGATGATCTGCAAAGGTGGTTTCAAATATGTTTTCTATATTTGGGGAAGATGAACCCATGTTGACAAGCATATTTTTCAAAGGAGTTGAAACCACCAACTAGAAAATGATGGTAAACAAACATGATGTCAGAACAGACTGCTGTTTTTTCGCACTTTTTTGTGCAGCAGGGCATGCTTAGCATGCATACCCTCCAGGTTACCTAACATATCTTCAAAGGCACTTGGGAAGATTTCTTGTTTCCTTTCCCATCCGTTTGGGGTCGGATAGGTGTGGTTTTAAACCTACCCATCACCGGAAGCCCCCGAGGCTGGGAGAAGGCAAATTCTATGAGGCTTTAGGGCTCCATAGTGGGGAGGCGCGCATGCCGGCCATGAGTTTGAATAGTTTCGGTGGAGTTGAGTGAACCTGTGGTGATTCCTGATGGATTCCTAGGCGCCACACATCAGCCACTTGGCCTTCAGAAAAGGATTTTTAAGAAAACAAGCACTAATAAGTGGTGACATGGTGCCAGCGAGCAGCTAGCATTTGATTGCCGACCTTTTTTTCTTGTTGTTTCCCAGCTTCGCTGTGTATGTTTCTTTCGAATCTCCCGCAAAAAAAAAACACGGTGATGTTCCACCAAAACGCCCTTTGACGCCACGAAACCCAGGATGGATTGGATCGCAGGGTGAATACAATTTCATGGTCATGGATTTGTTGGGTCCATCCTTGGATGCCTACTTCAAGCATTGCACCTCGGTTTTTTGAAAAAAAATCCATGGATAGCTATCCAGCCAGGCAGCCTAAGAAAATGATGTTTTGAACATGTTATAAAGATAAACTTGGGTGATTTACCTGCAGAATGTGTGTTGAAGTTGAAGTTGTGCCTTGTATTTTTTCCATCGAATATAATGTTGTTTTTTTGACGAAGTTGAACTGGATGTTTCGGAATCATTTGTTTGGGCCAGAAAAAAACTGCACCAAGGGAAAAGTTTCTGACTTCAAGATCCAACTGAATGATTTTTATCAGACTTCAGCTTTCACAGACGTACCTTCAAAACGTTGATCTCAGGTAAACGTTTCAGCCTCAAAACCATCCTGACATTGGCTGTGCAGCCACTTTGCAGCAAGGTTTTTAGATGTTTTTTTCGTAGAGATGGAAGTGATTTTGAAAGTGTTTGAGACTTAATAAGCGGGGTAGAATGAACCTGCCTTTACTTCACTGGTTTTTTGGGGGGAATACTTAGAATATGTCATTGGAAGAGTTCCGAAACTGTTGAAAATTATCTATAAACTTGAACTTAGTGGATGTCACGAATGTATTCAAGGATGATTATCATTATTGTTGTTGCTGTTCTTGTTTATTTCTTATATTCAATATTTTGTAAGTTAGAAGTGAGATCAACAGGATGGGTTTTTGTATTGGGAATTATCTGCATTGCCTCACCCCCCCCGGATTCATGTGTGCAACTACCCAATAGAGATTTGGGTCTCTAGAAGAGACATGATTGCTTCTAGGCTTGAAGAATCGCTGAATAAACTGGCAGATAAAATACAAAAATAGATGTTTTCAAATGCTGCAAAAACGACACTGCTTTGTTCAAAACAGCCAGGGTGTTTGAATCATTTCATAGTGACTCTGTGTATTATCATGTCAAGAAACCATCTGAAAGAGTCAATTTTGCACTGAAAAAAAATGTTTCAATGAATCCTTTGGACCCATTTTTTGCATCACCAATCATTTGGTTGGTGTTTTTTTACCAAAGTTTCTGAAAAAAACCTGGTCCATCTCAGGATCATTGACAGGTTGGAATACGTACATAGTTGCGGTCTCCTGTACCGTGATATCAAGCACCTTGGCCACCAACTGGAAACGAAACGTGACCGATGACAGGCGCAGTGTTTCTTCATTCGCGGTCAACCACCGAGGCCGCACAATTTTTTAATGGGCCTTGGGGCAGGGCGCCCTAGTAGGCTGAAGCGCCAAAAGGTGGTGATGAGAGGCTTGAAACATCATGGAATCTGGTGAGAATTCAGAATCTACGATGGATAGTGGTGATACTGTTTGATGGCAACCAGAAATCCGGGATCAACTCACCAGTTGAGGGACAGGTAGTTTATCCATGTTTATCCCATTATTTCCAGGGTTTTATACATCCAAACGGTGGTTGGGAATGAGATTTCTAGATCCCATCAACAGTATTGAAGCCGATATCGGCGACGACTTCGAAGGGTCAAGAAGTGGAGGGATTGTTGGCCCCTGATCTCAGGAAGACTCCGCAAGACTCTACATTGTAGACTTTGGTTTGGCCAAGAGCAGCTTGTCTCATGGAATTTTTGGAAAAAGCACCCACCCCTTTTAAAAGGCAATGGTTGAAAACTGTTCGTTGGTTTTGTTAATGAAGCTTTCTATTTGTAACGGAGAAAAAACACAAAGTTGGACTAAAACACACAGACTTCGAGATGTTGGAAGAAAAATCACCATCCATTTTGCCGTTCAGCATATGCAAAATTCTGATAAATTGAATCGGTGCCTCGTTGCTGGTACACCCAGGATATATCGACAAAAATGGACGGTTCAAATCTCAGTTTTTGTTCACTGCTTCCGTTAATTTGTAGTCACTGGGACTTTTTGACTGCAGGCAGTTGACGGTTTGGAGATTTGGGAAATTTGAAAAATTCACACCGATCCAATTGCACATCAACGTTCGGAGATGTAAACATCAAAATGTTTCACGTGTTTTTAAATCAAGTTGAAGGACTTTACTTTTCTTGTTTGAAATTGTAATTTGACCATCCTCATTTGACCTGGGATGGGATTGGTTCATCATGTTGTGACCTTTGATTTGTGTCAGGCACGCGCCATGTTCCAGCAGAAAACGGACTGGAATCACCGGCATCTTGACTTCGAAATGTCTTGGAAAAGACCTGTGGTATTATTCTCCAAAACACTGGCTTGTTTTCGGGCAAGATTTGGAACTGCCAACTGCCAATAGTTTCAAAGTCTTGCATTTTAGCAAGCTGGATATATCAATGAACCAATCTAGAAAAAGGGTGCGGTTTATCAGTTTGGTGTGGATCAACAGCGAAATCACGGAAAATTGTTCACTGCAACTTGTTCAACGGATTTGATGCAAAAAATCGGGCCAGACAGTTTTGCCTTTTTGATCTTAAGGCACAGTGCGGTGGGGAATCTCGGAATTGGAGGGGGTCTCTTTTTGTGTGAGAGATGGCAGGGGCATTCCAAAAATCCCACGTGCGGTTGGATTTGTTCAAAGAAAATTGCAGAATTTGATGAATATCTAAGAACATATTTTGTTGAAGTGATGTTCTGAGGCAACAAATTAGAAGAGTATACATTGCATATACCCCCCAACCACTAACAGTCACCACCAGGATTGTTATGTTTTTAGTTAGGGAATCCCTGTAAACCATCATGTTTTCAGCCGATGTTGGTGAGTTTTGTGACCGTGAAAATGTGAGGTACTCCAGCATCAACGTCCACGAAGGAGTGGAACCGAGCCGACGTGATGATTTAGAAGCGACAGGTGAACCGTTGGTTTACAAACCGGTTGGGATCGGTCCATTTCCCCGAGGTGGCACCGGGGGGAACTTTCACTCACTGCAAAGTTGTTGCGAAATGATCAATAAGTTGCGTCCTGAAAAAAAAAGGCCGTTTGGTTGGTTGGCTTATTTTTTTGGTGGATTAATCCCTACCCAGTTATATAAATATAGGGATTATAAGAAACAACCTGCAGGTTGCTTTCTCAATTATGAAACATCCTGAAATAAAAAACATCTCTGAAAATAAAGTGCGCCCCAAAAGGATTGTATTCCAACCATCCATTTTTTGGGGGGGTCAGTTTCAGGCTATGAATTCCATGAAAGTCTCTGAATGTTTTGTCAGTTGTTCCATTGTCCGGTCGTGAAACCTTCAACTGGAGGGACGTTCAACGGTGAGATTGTAACATCTAAGTTTCAGGGAAAGATGAACTCTACACACAATTCACTGTTTCAAGCGGCCTTGGCATACCTTGACATAGGAATGCTGGAGTGAAAATCAAGATGAGATGCAGTCCAGAAAACAAGAAGCAGAGATTTCACGCAGACATGTGATTGAACTGATTTGTAGACATTTATCAAGACTCGTCCAGATTTATAGTCCTGTTATCTCTCTTTTGAGTGGCGATTTGCCCCCCTCATCAGGATACATGCTGATGCATTTTTTGCGAGGCGGGACAAAAAGTTGTCTTCCTGTCCAGAAAATATTGGAAATGTAAAAGGATGTTGTGAGATCGTCAGAGTGGGTATACGCCATCCTTCGGAAAATGCGATGTCCCTCCACATGGATTGTCTTAAAGACCGTTGCTGGAATTTGTAGATCCAAAACGATAGGTTTCGAACCAAAAAAACCTTCAAAGTGCATACTAATTGCTACGAAGATATTATGTTGATTTGTCTCAAAGGACTTACTTGCACTAGCTACCTTTTTCGTTTTTTGCCACTGGCAAACGTTTGGTAGTGTTAGCTGAGCTTTCCCCCCGCATGAGATAGTCAGATAGTCATGATACGTGAAAAAAGGAATGGGCCCCCAAGAATGAACAAACCACTAGATTCCGGACAAACGTATGTTTGGGGGCAGAAAAAATCACATGTATAATTTATACAACATACTTATGCTCCATGTTTTTTCATGTATACATTTTTATCCATTTACTGTATTTGTTTAATGACTTGCTTTTTTGCTTTTTTGGAAATACTGTAGTGTCATTGGCTCATTGGCTTTGCCATGTCATTGAACTTCCCTTGTTCCTGTGCCAGGCGACTTACCTTGGCTGGGCCTGAAGGCAAGGTCCAAGAAGTCCAAACATAAGGCCATCAGCGGTCTTGACCTCAGACATACCTCCTCACCTTGTAGGTTGCCAACCTACAGCTCCTCACCCTCTATGTCGCCAACCTACAGCCCTTACAAGTTTGCCCAACCATACCTCCTCACCCTCTAGGTTGCCAACCTACAGCTCCTCACCCTCTAGGTTGCCAACCTACAGCCCTTACAAGTTTGCCCAACCATGCCTCCTCACCCTCTAGGTTGCCAGCCTACAGCTCCTCACCCTGTAGGTTGCCAACCTGCAGCCAAACAAGTTTGCCAAACTATGCCTCTTCACAGCTTTGCAGGTTTGCCCAACCATGCCTCCTCACCCTGTAGGTCGTCAACCTACAGCTTTACAAGTTTGCCCAACCATGCCTCCTCACCCTGTAGGTCGCCAACCCGCAGCTTTACAAGTTTGCCCAACCATGCCTCCTCACCCTGCCAACCTACAACCCAAACCCTGTCTTGGCAACCTACTGGCTAAATGTGGGCCCGACATTCAAATACTGCAGCCTCCAAACTCTGTAGTTTGCCAACCTACAGCCCTAAACGTTAGCCTAACATGCAAAATCATGTAATTTCCTTACCCTCCCCAAAACTAACATAGCCCCTGAAAATGGGCCATCCCAAAAGGAAATTCATCTTCCAACCATTGATTTTCAGGGGCCATGTTAGTTTCAGGGAGGGTAACCCTGGGTGCGGTGCTTCTTAGTGTATTTTTTCAGTTTTGGCCAGGGCCCACACCACATGAAGATCTCCGTTGTTGAGCGAGCTTCCTGCATATCACCGAGGTGTCAAGCAGGACACCTCCGATGAAGAGCTTTGAAGCATAGCTGCATATGATAGACGGGGGCCGGTGATCCCACCCCTTTGTAGGATTCCAGGTGCAGAAGTTATCCGTCTCTTGTGTGATCGCAAGGTGTTGTTGATAGGGTGAACTGCAACAGCATCTTTGCAATTGTCGTTGACAAGCCTGATGGATGGAAAATTTCACATCAAAAAGGGCTCTGACTTTTGATGTGTGTGCTTCAGTTTGGCGAATGTATTTCAATCATTTATCAAATTCTAAGTGATCAATTCAGACCCATGGTTGGCTGAGGTCGGGGTTATCCCGAAGAATTTTGTGGCCGAGCTGCATCACATGTTGATTTGTCGGGAAAATATCCTCAAAGAATGCAAAAACCCCTTGCCAATTTATAGCGGTACATTGACATCAACCCAAAATGGATCCAAAAATGGTGGTTGGGTAAGGGGCAATGCCCCTGATACCTTCAATTCTGTGTTGAAAGGTTGAAATATTTAGACTTCACCCAGCATTCTGGTAACTAAGGCATTTTTCTACAATACTGCAGATCCTTGCAATTCAGTGAGAAGCCGAACTACGACTTCCTGTCCCTTGTCTTGAAATGGCAGTTGAAGTAGAGAAATCATGTCAGGTTACAGATGTTTTAGTACCAGCACCTTCCAAGGGGGGCCAATCAAACCCTAAAGGATGCTGAATTGACACCCTTTTTGTTACCATGTCGCTTTGGAAGGTCCAGTTACCATCTTCATACCATTTTAGTGTGATTTCTACTTCAAAACCCTGAGCGAAACTTTGACAAATTCCAATTTCCAAGGCGCAACCTTTTTCGCAAGCTCTTCGAGAGGCCGATTTTTTGACACCCTTCACATAGTTTTTTTCGTAGGAGAAAAGGTGACAAACCCTGAAGTTTGAGATTCGAAACTCAAAAAAATAAGGGTTTCCCTTAAAAAAAACATGTCTTTCGTTCAGGTTTTCGTTGTTAAACTTCACGGATGCATTTGAACCGGGAAACAGTGGTGAAGTTTGAACTGTGCCTTATTTATGTCTCATGCAGAAATTTTGGATGAATGTAGATCTACCTCCCACTGGTTCAATGGAAAATGACCCAAGCTTGTTACATCTAAAAGTTTATGGATGCACCCATTTTCCACTGGGTTTTGTTGGAGGAAAGGTAGCAGGTTGCTCTGCAAAAAACCACGCATGTCCAGGGAAGGTTTTGTTGATGATGGCATCTTTGACTGGACGGGGATGAAGCTCGGCCTTCGAGGATTTGATGCGATGACGCCTGAAAAATCGAACAAAGAGTCAACGCACGTGCGTGTGCTAGGGAAAAAGGCTATGACAAATCCGAGAATGACATGCAATCAGACTTTGGATGTTGAAATCCAGAGAGGTTTGAGAGCTTTCGGGGGAGACAGAACGACTGCAATAGAGAAGAGGTTTTATGTCAAGGTACAATCAAAGGAGGGAGCTAAACGACTTGTCCATGGCGGAAATCCGCTTTCAGCTTAAATGAATTTCTGACGAAACAGCGTTCCAGGGTTCCCCACAACATTCTTGGAGGCAATGAGCTCTAGAAGAGAGAAAGAAGAAAGAGAGACAAGATGATTTCAAACTCAAGAATTGCTATCCTGTATGATATGGCTGGCTGTTTTTTGTTGTGAATTTGTGTGTATGTGTGTGTACGTTTATGTTTCTTTGTTCTTCAGCCTTTTTGACTGCTAAATTGTCTGGATGGCTGTTCATCACTGAGGAGCCTCCCTCCGCCAAGTGAGCGGAAAAAGATGGTCTCCTGTTCCAGAGATGTGCGGAAAGAACGAGAGAAGGACCTAAGACAAATGATTTTTTTAAGTGTACTTTCGGGTGCAAGAGCGTTTCCGGGTTTGTATATGATTCAAGATGATTGACCCCCTCAAAGGGATGGTGCATCCTAATTTTGTTTGGCATAGCCATGTGCCATTATCTTCCCAAAAGGTTACAATGTGGAAAATCTTGGAAAATATACCAAAACGCTTCATCCCCTGTTAGAAAACAACGTCTCTCGCATTCTAAAAAAAGCGTCGTGCCACAAACTCTTGACTTTTTTTGGCGCCAAATTCCCGATCTCCAAAGGTAATGAGAGGTTTGAGTGGTTTACTACGAAGAGGTGGTTTCAAATATTTTTCAATTTTTACCCCCAAGTATGGGGAAATGATCCAAGTTGACGATATAATATTTTTCAACTGGGTGGCTCACCCACCAACTAGACTAGCAATTTTCCAATGGGCGCGGTTTTTTTTCTAACACATCACTTGATCATGAATGGAGATGCCTTCGGATCCGTCAGGAGGCGAAGTTGAAGGCCTTTTTCGGATTGTTCGGTCGGTCAGAGGGTGGTGAAATATCACCAAAAAACGCAGAAAAAAAACATGCCTTGTTTTTGGGTTAGAGTTTTGAAAAAAATGGCAGGTTGTTGTCAAGAGATTGAAGTAATTAAATTAGTTTAAATGATGTAGTGTTGATTTCATAAGGTGTTTGTTTGATCCTTTGCATGATCTGGTTTGATATAGCAGGGGGAACTATTTGTATTCGACGTTTTTGGCTACGCAGGTAGTTGTTTTAAAGCTGCTGGAATCAATCACTTTACAGCTTTGAATCTATACCAAGACCTGAGTAGAAAGCTTTCAGAAAGCGCCAACTGTAATTTGTTTTCTCGTTTTGGAGATGTTCATGGTATGATTGTTGATTATGTGTCAATATATGTTACTATTTTTCCATATTTGTTCCTATAATATTCCACGCAAACTGTGGCATTTCCTGCACCATCAAAAATCCTCGAAGTCATTGAAGGTGGTGGAGATGGTCAACGGCACGAATGGGACCCGGTCTAGAAGCCGCGGTCGCAACGAAAAACGCAGCTAGCTTGGGAACGAAAAAAAAGACATCGCCATTCGCGCGCCATGCTGCGGCGACCCAGGTGGCAGGACATGACTTACTTGACTAAAACTACCAGTTTTTGCCTCTCGAAAATAGAAGTTTCACCAAAGAAAAGTTTTTCGTCTTCCAACCGTCCATTTTCACGGGCCGTGCTGTTAGTTTTGGGAGTGTATATATTTGGTGTCCTGGATGTGGTTGGGAATGATAAAACTTGAAACTGCCGAGTGGACGAGCGGTAGGTAC
The DNA here is from genome assembly GCA_000507305.1 of Breviolum minutum Mf 1.05b.01. Lineage (NCBI taxonomy): Eukaryota > Dinophyceae > Suessiales > Symbiodiniaceae > Breviolum > Breviolum minutum. Next base: position 46,829 of record DF241034.1, read on the forward strand.
ATGCTTTCTCCACAAGGTTGAACACTTCACAGAAGTCAGCCACTGTTTTTTCTTCGGGGATGAACCTTTGACACTACTCGAAAAAAAAAAATGCATTCTGACGCGTCAACATTTCCAGTAGTCATTTCATTGAAATCATTACCCTCGTTGGTACTAACATATCCCATCCCAAGACACTTTTGAGTCGATGATTTTCCGAACTTCTCGTTTGGTGGGGTCAATTTGTTTTCTCGTTTCCTGGAGGGTAAAAGATGGTAAAAGCTTGGTATTCCTACTATTGTTACACCGAAATCCTGTTGCAGTTTACCCTCCAGTAAACTAACATGGCAATGGAGAATCCCCATTTTCAATAGGTAATACATCTTCAAAAGGGTTATTTTTCATTGCCATGTTAGTTTACCAAAGGGTACAAGAAATCAATCCATTAAGATCATGACTCACCAAACCCCAATGATGTTTGTAGCTGTTCCAGGCCGAGCAGCAAAAAAAAACGCCACGCTTTTGAGTGGTTCAGTCGTCCTTCCGGATGAGGCGGCTGAGTGGAAAAAGTCTTATTGTGACTCCACAATAAACAAGGAAAAGCCAAGGGACATTAGAGAATCTGGGAGATGTTGTATGTCAAGATGTAGGAAAACATGAATGGATGACAGGTCCACAATGTTAAGAGATACCGAATGATTCTTGTCTTTGACCCTCCAAGTTCGTTGCGTTGTGTTTGCCCACTGTGACAGGAGCGCGCTGCAGAAGAAGCAGTCACTTTAGTTGGTTTCGCACCGGACAAGGATGTTACACAAAGCTCGTTGAAAAAGCAGTGATTTGACCAAATTACCCATTTTGGGGGGGATCAAACAATGCAAATGCAGAGTGATTTGGAGGGATTTCCCTTACAATTAGTGCATTGAGTGGGTTGGTGATTTTTCATGACCCCTTGTTTGAGTTCTGCATGCTACGATTTCTTACAGTACTTCTTCCTATGTTAGAAAAGCCACCTCCAAAGTTGGCTGTGAAGCCCGCAGCTCCTTGCAGTGAGGATCTCCCAAGGTGTTCCAAATGTTTCTACCTGGAACCCCAAACAACCAGTTTAAAATGGATCTTTGGTTAAAGAACCAGTTTCTATGTAAAGATTTGGTTCATCATGCAATTGATAGATAACCGTTTAGAAATGGTTGTTTGGGGTTCCAGGTACAAATGATTGAGGTGAAATTATTTTCGTTCTTTAATATCCAAAGCTCACCTGATTCGGTGCCGAAGCTCACTGAATCAGCGCGAACCACCGCTCTCGAACCAGCCATTTGCAGCATCTGTGGACATTCTCTGTACCAACAGTACCAGTAGCCCAAGATGTTTGGGTTTTGAAAGGGTTTTAATGATCGTGCTGCTAAACAGGTAGGCGGCTTGTCATTGTGACACAAAATGACACAAGTATTTGATAGTATTTGCATATTTACATCAACTTCAAGTTTGGAAAATTCGGGCATGGAGAAATCACCCCAATCCACTCTGAAGTTGAACAAAATGCCGGATACGAGGATAAGATGTTTTGGGGAAATGCAAATGAGCAATGAAGAAAGCCATGGTTGTTCAGGCTATATAGGGGACTGTACTACCCTCTTCTGAGGGGATTATGATAAACCATTATAAGAATCCCTATGAAACAACCAGTAGAATGGAAAGTAAGAAGGTTTTCTTCGTGGCTCAAATGTTTTCACAAATCCTTTTTTCTCACAATCCCGTCAAGATGGATCCCATCATTGGATTCTGTTTTGCTGTTTTCGCAGATTCTGCGGATGCTGACCAATATTTGTGTCTTGGTGTTGCTGGTTGTAGTGCTTTTATCACGTCCTGTTTTTAAAATAGCAGTTTTTCCAGCAGCTTCACAAAGTTACTCTGCAAGCACTAAAACAACCAGCACAAGCCAATCAATGTTTTTTTTCGATTGGGCCGCGACAGCAATTGTGCCTGAAATGAGATGTCCCGGTTTCAATTGTCGATGAGGAGATAGTATACAATGTATACAGAAGATATCAGCATGTAATTGTAGCCTATCATGAGCTGAGAACTGTGCTAATAATTCGAGGATGAGTGTCCAAGAATATCTATAAACACAGCTGCGGTGCAGATTTGCTTCGGGTCATTTGAAAAAAATGTAGTGAAGATATGAACTTTGAATGATAAGGATGCGATTGATCCATTCTTCGCATTGGAAAATTCGAGGCATTCTGACAAGTGTCATAGCAAAGCATGTTCCAGCGGTACACCGACTTCTGTGTGTTGTTTCATGTTTTGTCAGCTCAATGACTTGCAACTTCCATGATGAATGCTAACACCAAAAATCACTTAAGGGGGACATCCAGTATAGATTGGTGCTGGCAGTTTCACAATGCCAATTCTTTTCGTTTGTCTCTGAGCAGTTTCAGTCGAAAGCTTGCCTCAAGGTCAGGTTCGTAGAGGTTTTTTGTTGGAAATGGAAACTTCTTCTTTCACCTTAGCAACATGCAAATGGAGTGATCTTGGGTGACTTCCATCCATACAAAGTGTATTTTTTTGGCAAAAAATGGAGAATTTGGGTTGGTTTTTGAGAGGAATTGGCGATTAGTAAGATGGTGGTGTCCTAGTGTTTTGGTGGTCGGTTTCTGTAGGGAATTCATACTGGGTTCTTTATCGTTTATCGTACAAGCAGTGACCAGCCCCCGTGATAGTTGGTGAACATCAGTAGATGAGGGGATTGCAGCACGCTTGTTTTTGGGGATGTTCACGTTTGGGAAAATGAACATCAACAGAATTCTTTCTGTTAATGCTAAGCAAAATCCCAAGAGGATTGAAGATCAAGAGCCATGGGTCCATATCCGATGATGCGAAGTGTTTGTTTCTTCATGTTTGTGTGTTGACAAATGGGTTGGCCGGTTGGCTTTCGGCCTGCTGTTCAAAAAAGACTTTACTCGAAACTTTAAAGCATTGCTGCTGGCACGGCGGGCGCAGGCACGGTTTTTGGTGTATTTCTGTATTTTGTGTGGTGTGAAGCATTGACACTATCAGTTTGTGGGTTTCGTTCATATCTTCAACTATAAAAACATGGCTAGCTTTGGACACAACCAGCTGTTGGGTCCCGTGGCAGGTTGCATCTCTTGTTGTACATATGTACTTCTTCCAAACAAATGCAGTGCCAGTGTCTCAGGAATTCCCGGGGGGCAGATCCAATGGCAGATGTCTTGCAAGCATTTTCAAAAAATGGCAATGTGTATGAAATTTTGTTTGGCAAAATCCTACACCCCCTAAGATTAACATAGAGTCTGAAAATGACGGTTTGGAAGATGAGTTTCATTGAGTTTCCTTTTTCAGGGGTATATTCTCAGGTTCCATGTTCATCTTCCGGGGTGTTGGGCGCATGCTACCATCTGCTGTTTGGAAAACTAAGGCTCAACTGCTGTGAGAATGCCCTCCCTGGACAGTTAGTGCGGCCCATGGACAGTGTGTGAATGAGAAAGGTCAGAAATGAGCAGAACTGTTTGGATGTTTCTTTTCAAGATATCTGAAATTTGGATACATATTGAGCCCAGGGATGACAAGCAAGTTCTTCATCAACAGCTACAGTATCATATTCCTCATCACTCCTCAGCATGCTTCATCACAACAACCAATTATGTAATCTACAGTAACGAAATCCCATTGACAATAAGAAGAGTCATGCCCGACCCAACCTCCAGAACACCGAATACTATCAAAACCTCTTAGAACAGCTTTGGGAACCATGTTTGATCATCAGTGTGCATATCAGTGATACGTATTACGGATGTGTCATTCCCTGCACTTTTCCTCGGTGCAGTTTGGGGGATTTTTGGGGCACAAAAAGGATCCAGTGGGGATCAGCCAAGGATCAGCCCAAAATAGATCACTTCATCAAAAGCGAAACTTCTTCCACTTTAAAAATAACATGTTGGGAGCCATTTCGACTTTTGAATCAATTTTTTCGGCAGCACAGGGGACCGATGATTGGTGATGCACATAAGTTACATATTTTTCTATAGGAACCTGATTTTGTTCAAGCAGAAGTGATTCTGTAATGCGCCCAGAAAGGAGGGAAAGGATGCAAGACTGATCAAAGCTGTCCTATGATGCACATCCAAACAGTGTGAACCCAACTGTCAACCTTTGCTTCTTTGGCCACAGGATATAGTCATGGACTCCTCCATGACGCATTTTTGAGCCGCATAAAGATAAGAAATATATCCTCATTGTACCTCAAATTTCCGTGCAGAATGTGAAGCTGTACCTGGTCTTGGTGGCGGTGTTAATTTTTTTGAATGGGCAGATGATCCAATTCGACAAATATTTTTCAGATGGTTGGAAACTACCAACTAGATGGTGCCCGTAACATAATTGTCTATGCACATCAATTCCTTCCTATCTCGTTTTCTGAGCTTTCTACCATCTTCGCTGTCCGTTTCACCCATCAGAGTGCCTTTTGGGCAGACGGCTATTGTCACTTTGACGGTGAACACCGTCAAGAAACACCGTGTTGATTGCTGTTAGTCTTAGTGTTTGCCTTAAAAAAACACCGTGTTTTTTTTTGTGCCGAAAAAATTCTGCCGTCAAAAAGGCAAGAGACAATTTCAGGGTCCAAGTATGAAGACGAAAAAAGTCGCCAAGATAAACAAGAATCACCAAGAAATCTTGTGTTTCTGAAAGTCATCCATCATTGTTGCTGATTTATGGAAAACATAGATAAAACCACCACAAAGTCTCTAAGCTATCGGATCCTGCAGCAAGTTCACGCCTGAGGCCAGCGCATTTAGAATGAGCACCATTTTGCGAGAGATGTGCTTATCTGACTCAAGGCAATCAGAAACAAAATGGCGCGCGAAAGGCCATTTACCAAAAGGACTCGGACTCCCTGCGGAACTCCGAAGCGACTTGAATTCCCACGGTTTTTTTGTTGTTTCTCGGAGATGTGAGGAGTGTTGCTGAAGTGGTGAAACCCATTTTGTCCACAAGGTTCGAAAGAATCTATTTCTGAATCTAAATGCTTGATTTATGGCTGGTCAAACAACCCCCCCCCCGTCTAACGTACCCCTCCCAGAAATAAGGCTTTATTAAAGGAACAATGGTTAATTCAGACGTTCAGGTTTCCGGTAGAGCATCGGAATGATGCAACAACTGACCGGTGATTCACATGCGTAACGAGAGAACATACTGAGGCAAACCGTGTTTAGCGACTTGAAGAACTAGCATCCACATAAAATATATGATTATATCAGATCCAAATACAAAAAATAGCAAAAATATATATTCAATGTAAGATTATTGTAAAGATAATGATAAAAAATATATTTAATATAAGATTATTATAAAGATAATAATATTAATATAAATTGGAAATTTTTGGATTATTAAATGATTAGATTATATTTATATATATATATCAATTTTATATAATATATAATAAAATATATTAATATATTTAAAGATATATATATATATTTATATAAATAATATAAATAATATATTTGTATATAATTATATTTTATATTAGTAAGTATTATTTGAAAATATATATTGATAAATTAAATAGATATAAATTTAGATATATTTAATTGAATTTGAATATTAAAATATATATATATATAATTGAAATTAAAAAATAAATATATTATGTAATATTAAATATATTTTAAATAGATAAATAAAATTTATTTAATAATTAAAATATATAAAANTATAGACCTTTTATTCAACTCTCATATTATCATTTTTTTGTTTAATCATTTTTATTCCTTATTATATAATTTATTTCATCCTTATCCTTAATTATTTTCATTTTTTATTATTCTTTTCCTTTATTTTTCCATCGTGCATAATCCTTTTCCTTAATCATCCTTATATTTATCTTTATTATCTTCATCATCTTTATCGTCCTCATCATCTTCACCATCTTCATCATCTTCATCATCTTCATCTTCATCATCTTCATCTTCATCATCTTCATCATCTTCATCTTCATCATCCTCATCATCTTCATCATCTTCATCATCCTCATCATCTTCATCATCTTCATCATCCTCATCATCCTCATCATCCTCATCGATCGTCCTCGTCATATTTATTGACATATTTTATCCCAATTCATATGTTTGTTGATTCTTATTTGCTCAGTTTTTTGCTTTTTGTAATATCTAGATAATTATAACTTGTTGTTTGCCCGCATATAAAACACAAAATAATAATTAATGAAATCTTCATTTTTTGAAATTAATTCTGCATGGGAAATTCGTTGATATGCCCAGAGTTCCACAGCATACCTTATTTCAATTCATTATTTTCAAAAAATTGTCCCAAAAGCAAGCCAGTGTTTCCAAAATGCATTAAGTGCTACCCTCCAGGGAACTAACATATCCCACCTGGGGAAAAGGAAAATCATCTTAGGGGATATGTTGGTTCACAGGAGGGTATCTCTTCATTTTCAAAGCTAGCCTCAAATTACAGAAAAATTGGTTTTGATCCCTATAAATCCATTCTTTCGTACCTACCATCCACTATTTTCGTGAACAAGATACGGAGTCCAATCACCCATGCACGCTTCACCACGGAAGTCGAAGCCTGCAAGTGATTTTGCCATCAATCAACATGTATTTGAATTCTTCAGCCAGGCAAATGCATGAACTTCCCCATGAAAAAAAAACTCTGGCAAAGCTACTGGCTGTTGAAAAAACAAAGGCTGAAGAAAATACCTGACTTTAGCAGGACGAATGCAAGATGAATCGATATGGTGCCATTGATTTCTCCACTGCGGTCGGTGCCTCTCATCACTGAAGCTTCGTTTGGAAAGCCTCGCCGATCCATACAGAGGCTCAACAGGAAAAATATGGTTAAATCTTGAAAGATTTTATGAGTTTGGTTTGTCTTTAAATCAGGCAAACTAGCATCTGTTAGGTTTCAAAAAAAAATGACCCTTTCAATCAGATTCATTGGGGAGGGTCCCTCCCGGAAACCTCCCAATTCTGCAATTCAGTTTGATGCTGCAATTTTGCCCCGACACCCCTTGCGGACCTTTCACAACTTTGACAAAAAAAATCCTGTTTCCTTCCCAACAAAGGTTCTTCAAAAGGTCCGACAAAATCAAAAGAGTGAATCGACACAACGTGTCGATGAGTCGAAAATCCCATCAAACTCAACTCTTCGGAGGAGAAGTCCTGACCTGGATTCATATATCTCCAGTCTACCCCCCACCGAGGATGCCAGTCACAAATGAAGATTTATAGGGATTCGCTACTAAAAATGGAATAACTAAAAAGGTGACTGTTACTGGGTGGGGGGTAGTTCCAACATATATCCGATTTGTCCCCCACGCTTTTGAGAAATTTTCATCTATGAATCACTCAGATCTGCATCAAACCAAGGTACGCTTGCCAGAGATGATCACAGCACCAGATCGCAAGCGTAGGGCTCTCTTTGCTACAGCAGCCATCAAGTTAGGCGGCCAAGTCACGCAGTTCAGAAAAACGACCTCACCATCGCTGGATTTCCAGAGAAGTAACGGGCGCGAAAGGAAAAAATCGCCCCCTTTTAAAGCATTTACCCCTCATGATTGGCTGCCAAAACAAGGTGTAAGTGTAAATAGGTCTACATGGATAAGAAAAATGATGTATAAGATGTTAAAGTCATAGAGACGTCATGCATACAGTCGAGACTCAATCAAAATTCTACAGATCTTTAGAAACAGAAGTCTTGCTAGCACCGATCTTAAGGCTGCCATGCAACAGAAGCATCAGACCAATCCTCTGTAAGCACATCGCCCTGCACGAACATCCTTAAGATTTTTCGTTCCTGCTGTTTTGAGGCAAAAAAAAACAAAAAACAAAAAAGAATTCCTCTATTTCGTGCACTAAAAGCGCATGATGGCATCAAAGGATTGAAGCTTCATCCCCATAAATGACGCAACAACAATCTGGTGTTGAATCTAAAGTACGTGTCCATCCAAACCTGGGATCAAAATTAGCTGAAAAATCCGCAAGAGTCGTATCTGGAAGCTGCCTGTCTGTAGTCTTGGCAGAGCTCATGAAACCTTCTTCTGCCTCACCCCAAAACAAATGGACAGACTGCAAACCCGAAAACTCATGGAGAAAACTCATGGGAAGTTCTAGAAGTCTGGAAGAATCAAGCCCTATTGGCTTTCTTCACCGTCTATCACAAAGTATGAACAAGATTACAAGTGAAAAAAAAGACAAGAAACAGACGTTGAGTAAAGTTTGAGATGGCCTTCAGAGGACTTCAATTGGTTTTGACAAAGCTCGTAGATATGTGCTATTCCTTCTATCAGCGTATCTGAAGCAGTCTTATATTTTGCCACAAGCTACGGTCACCAGTGTTTTTGAAAGCTCAAAGCGTTGGTAGTTGATATAATTCTTGGATTGCTCAACTAGTGGTGTTGAGTACACAGGTAAGCATGGTTGATCAGACCACTGACCATGGTTCATCAGCTATGTCTAACAGGATACAATGTCCAACTGGAATTCCAACTAAATTTCTTGATTTCTCTGGGTTGTTTCCCCCTTTTTTGCGTTTGCGTTGACAACACGCGCGCAAGGTGCTTTTAAGTGCCGCCAGACTACATAACATCGTGCCAATTGCCGTGCAGAATCATTGTACTCAGCAGAAATCTCAATCCCTGGGCGCTCCAAAACATGCAAAATGCCGAAAGTTGGGAGTCTTCTTTTTTCACACGGTTGGAAAATCCATCGATCTTTTTTCCGAAGTTGGGAGAACTCATTTCTCGAAGATCGAGAAGTGTGCGTGGAAAAACCAAGTGCCAGACCAACGCACTGCCGAAATGGAAAGAGGGCATGGGCTGTGAAAACCTCATGTGGAAAAACAAAAAAAAGGCCAAAGGCTACAAGGCAACATGAAAAATTGCAAAAGTCTTTGTGAACTTCAACTAGTTAGTACTACTTACTGTTGAACGGCAATTCTTTGGGCTAACCAGTGAAAATCCCTTGTATCCCATTCATCACAGGTTTTAAAACATTTGCAAGTGGTGCAGGATTTTGCCCATCAATAGTAGGAAAAGAGATATATTACTATATCTGTCAATTTTTGATCTTCTCATTGATGGGCAAAATTTTGATATTCATTTTTTTTTGATTAGTAGGAAATTGAGAGAGTAGGATATTTTCACATAATCAAAAGATTCAACGTGCCTTGCGACCCTATGCGGGAACCTGAGCTTCGCGCTGCCATACCACGGCCAGAACCCAAGTCAACAAAGCGCCGAAAGATGTCTGCAGATGCATCTGCACGACGGCAAACCCGATCCTCAGGACAGATTCACATAGGATGAACCGATGAATTGATGCAATTGCAAACAAGAGGCCAAAACGGATGCAAAAGCCTCGACGTAAACATTGCCTTGTCGCTGACACGTTGACTTGGGGACTTGGGCTTGTAATAAAACGTCCATGAGAGCTTGCATGTCCCAAAACAATCTCAGTAATATTCATTTTGTTTTCCATGTGTTCCCACCGATCATTGTACTTCGCATTCCCTTCAACCTCTAAGCCTAAGAACCAATCCAAGACGTGCCGATGTGCCGCCTTCTTGCAATGCTCCTTGAAGCAAGGCCCTTGGACAAGCTTCCAAATTCCGTTGGAGAGCTTCAGCCAGACACTCGGACAAACTCTGTGCATGACCTCGATTCAATACGACTCATAGGAATCTGACTGTCACCAGACACATCCAAAAATACAACACGGCAAAAATCTAAACAAAAAACAGGGGGAGATGTATTTTCAACAAATAAGCTCAAGATGTTTTTTAAAAAAAATGTCCCAGCCAGGCATATTTCACCACTGACAGATGAATCCCTCACCTAAACAAAAAACAAAAAAAACAGTTGCCTTTAGGATTGGCCAGGCCAGGTGCTTGCATCATAGAGTGGCCATACCTCCCGAAGTGCTGGGCCGGCATGTCCTGATCCATAACGATATGCTGCCACGGCATTTTCCGCACCTGAGCTCGCAGTGGTCACTGCAAGGGGAGATGCTTGACAGCCTGAGGCCAGCCTTGAGTCAAACTCACAGCCATTTTGTCCCTGAAAAATAGGGTCGAAACCCGAAATGAATGGATAGTTTTTTTTCTAATCATCCAAATTTTTAGGATATACATATGTATATATATATATGATATAATGCTAGTTTTAAGGAGTTGTTCATCAATTTTGGCTATGCAGGTTTCTTACGGCGCAGGAAGCCCAACATGGCCTAAAAAAGATGGGGAAGGTCTCTATGCATGCACGGTTGTGATTTGTGGCAGGGTGGCGGGCACCATGTTACTGCAAATCCAGGAAGTCCAGGTTCACCATGTTTTTATATGTTGCTGGAGATGAGGTTCACCATTCTTTTAAGTAAAAAATTAACCACCACTGTTCTTAATGGTGGTTGACTTCCGGGGTTTTTTCCAGGAAAAGAATGCCGAATGCCATCATTCACAACAAAAAGAAAACACCAGATTTAGTCTTATCTGACACAAGTACACCCCCCACCATACTACCGTTTCCATTGCCCTTGCCATTAAAATGTTTCAAAAAAAACACAAATCCCATCCCAAAAGTAAGATTTCTTCCCAAAGTGGCTGCCAAAAAATGCAAAAAAAAAAAGACTCATCCTCCCAAAAATGTAGAAACAATCCCAAGCCCTTTTAAAAAAGCTCCCCATCCCCCCCAAATCCTTTGCAATTTCTGGAACAAAGTGGCTCTTCAATGCCCAGGTATAATCGTCACGTAATCCACGCCAAACTTCGATGAGAGCCAAATCATGACATGAAGCCCAAGCCTTAAATGAGGCCCGGGTGATCACCACTTGTGGCTTTGCCCGGGAAATCATTAAAAGATCGTGGTTCCTGCTGGATGATTATAAACCCTCACTTAAAAAATGGTAAAACTCATAGAACAACATATTTAAAAAACGATAGTTGGGACTTTTCAAGGGTGAAAATTTTGACTCCCGAATTTTTGGGCCAAGGTGGACTGGTCACCACCATGTTGCAGTCGTCCAAAGTGACAAGAGCTTGATTGAATTTCACGTTTTATTGATAGAAGGACCTTATCAAAAAGCAGGGTTACACATCCCCTGAAACCAACATATCTCCACCAAACAGGAAGTTCGGAAAATCATTGACTCAAAAGTGCCGGCTGGTAGGGGATATGTGATCGTTCCCTGGAGGGTATCTGAATGGGATCCCTGTTTCTGGTTTCTTTTTGCCCCTCCGACTGGGTCTGATGAACATCTCAATGTCGCTGCTAGACCAAGCAACACGTGCCTCGATCTCGAGCATAAATGCATGAAGCCTGTAAGGGAACATTGGAGCCCAGCTTCCCAAAAACCCAATAAATCTCATCATTGCAGGAGGTCACGGAAGGCCATGATGACTCATGATGACCCAATGTCAGTGGCAAAGTCACATGGTTCTTCCAACATGGCCGCTGCAAAAATCAACAGGCAGAAAAGCAAAAAAAACTCCTCAAGAGTCGAATCCCCTCCTTAAGAATCGAATTAAAGGATCATTCATCTCTTCATTCCGCAGCTCATCATGGATAAGTCCTTCACATAGAATCCGCCTGTCCATGAAAAAACAGCGGGATAGCGAATGGCCTCCCAAAAAGAGGCCTCTCTCTTACTAATTTCATTACACCGGCGTAGATCCAAGATAGCAAGTAAGTCGCAAAAAAAAAAACAAGATGTGATTTTTGTTCAATCAGAGGTCATTTAGCGTCATTGTCCCTCTTGGGACGTAATTTTTAAATGAGATGTTCAAATAGTTTCTTGCCCAATAGTAATAGAGAACATCTCTCTCCCCAAAATTCAGCACTATGGCAACACCAACAGCAGACCGCAATTTGGGCGACACCTTGCCATAGCAATGAGCTTAGAATTTCTGCGATGAAGCACTACTTTAAGCAAGAACCCTCATAGCCTATAGCTACATGTTCTCTGGATCAAAGACTCTATGCCATGGCACTTTACTTCGATTTCGCGGGGTTCCATAGTGAGCTAACTATTACTGGTAGCACAATGAAATACTCACATATGTGATAGATACGTATAATGAACTCTTTCCCAGATCATTGTACTGGTGCACTGGTGTATTGAAGTTTCCATGGTGGGTGTATATATTTTTGATGCCGCCCTTCCCAGGATGCCAGTCACAAGCAGGATCACATTACATTTTTAGGCTCGCGGATCACGAACTCAACCTTCACATTGGAAATACAGATTGGGTCCTGCTTAAGCACTGGTTCATAGGGGATAATCAAGGTTAATTCAGGTCTCTTAGTAAAATAGTGAGAATCGTTTTCCCACTGTTACAGGGTTTAGACAGGGGTCATTATATTACCAACCCAAACTATTCACTATCGCAGTGGCAATCCTTCAACATTACTATAGATTTGCATCAAGCTTGATTCCAAAAAAAACTGGATGTTTTCAAATGATCCCTGTTTTGGCCAGACCCAATTCTTTATAAATACCACCCAAAAAAAAAAGGCATCACTAAAAACAGCCGACCTTGTTAGCTCTGAGCCAACAGAGGTACTTTTTACCTGCCAGCCCAATTTCGGTGAAAAAAAAAGGTGGGCTCTTGAAGGACTAAATGTAGATTTGGTCTTGCTTTACCTATACTTAATGTAAAATGAATACATATACATATGTATTTATACATATACATATATAAATGCCTATGCTTTTATTTATACTATATATACCCTAGGGGCGGGAGGTTCACCGGGAACTCCTGCCCCGTGGGTGTTTATATATATGAAGTTACTACATGGTTGATGCTACGCAAGTAATGGGGTGGGGTNCACTTTTGAACGCTTGGACCATCATGACATTTCCAAAATCGCCATTTTACCACACAAATCACACGTTTCTCACAAGTATAAATGTATGAATGATGGATTTTTCATCAATCAACGCGCGGATCAAAAGATTTCGTCCGCGCAGAACACCATTCTATGTAGAAAGTGACTTCTTCAAAAACTCACGTTTCACCACAACGAAATAACAATTTTTGAACATTCACAATATCCTACTCAAAGAACCTTCGGTGAACCTCCCGCCCCTAGCGCATATATGTATATATATATATGTATCTTGATATAATATATCAATTTGAAGAGCGATTCTGCACGTGTTGATATAAGGAATCCTTCGTCCATATTTCGGGCACAGTGAGGTGTTACTGCCGCAACCAACAGAAAAAACGCAAGAACAGCAGATGTTATAAAAACCCAATATAGAAACAACCTGCTTGGAGGCTTTCCATCACCTACTGTTGATGGAAGAAATCCTGCACCACCTGGGATGTATAAAACTCCGTCAATCATATGGTTAAACTATCTATCAACTGGTGAATTCCGGATTTCTTCCATCAACAGTATCACTGGACTAAACCACCTTTTGTTACTCAAACGTCTCGTTTCTCGGCTCGCCTCACATATCTGAGTAAGGATGATTGGCCGATCTTCTTCCGGAGCGATATCCTTAGCTCTTCAGGAGCGATATCCGGTGGATTCACTCCCAAGGAATTCTGGAGCAAAAAAAGTACTCATTTTCAATAGGAGATACATCTTCAAAAGGTCCATGTTCTATTGCCATGTTAGTTTACTGGAGGGTAAAGGGGGGCACTTTGAGATGTCGGAAAGGAACGTCTCAACACACAAGCACGGGTGGATGTGTTGGTGAGTCTGCTTGAGTTTTTTCTCATCACCTTTTTCTGGGTCATTTTTGTGGGAACTTCCCAGAAGTTCGAATTGGCATTCACACCAACCATCTGAAATCTTGGGTTGGCTGGAATCATTTTGGATCATTGGGTCAATCTATTCCTGTAGGTGTGTTTTTTCGTGATTTTTTTCCGCAAGGGTACCCCACGGAAGTTTAACCTAGCCCCTGCAAAATTACGCTTCCCAATAGGAAAGTAGTATTCCAACCATCACTTTTCAGGGGCGAGCTGTTAAACTTCGGGTGCGTCGGCTTTTGGATTCTCCGTGCTTTGCGCCCAGGAGCCACTTTCACAAGGTAACCGTGCCTTCTATCATCGTCAAAGTTTGATGTCCATCGGCCCAAGACTCTCACATGGGAAGCAAACCTGGCTGAAAATAAAAGATTTGGCAGCAACCATGGAGGCTACAGAGATGATATCTTGGAAAAAATCATAGGAAAAATTATAGGAGATGCCTTCCTTCATTAGATCGTAGGATTACATTCTGACCTCTTCATGTCCCCAAGATGTGCTTGGGAAGCTTCTTAGCTCCCATGAACTCATTTTAGTAAAAAAAAATAATATATATATATATATATGTATATATATATATACAGTATATACCCTTCATTCACACCCTTCCACGCAGCTTTTCAGATGTCATGTATTTTCATCTATTGGCTCCGCCTCTTTGCCAAAGTGACTCGAAAAGCCGCATCGTCAAAGCGGTCAAGTGGCAATGCTGTAATCCTGGGGGAAACTCGGGAAACTCCTGTACCTTGTGTCGTGAAAAAATCATCTGCTTGATTCATCCGGATTTCTGTGTGTGTATATATATATATATCATATATGGTTTCTTATGATCTTTATTTAACTGAAGTTTAACAGTTCGCACCTGAAAGGTTACCTTCAACCATCATTTTTCAGGGGCTATATTAAACTCCGAGAGGTGTAATTGCGAACCCTTCCTGCCTGTCGTGCTGGGTAAGTGGTCGTAAGCCAAGAGAGCATGAAAAGGCCTCCACCGACCTAATTGGCGAGGGCGAGCAAGCGGCCGAAATTTCAGTATCAGTTTGGGGTTGCAAAATGATGTAAACAACCCATATCTAGTGATTTAGACAAATCCATTACCATGTTTGATGCCATTTTTTGAGATGTTGTTTATTTTGTATACATGAGCTATCAGTGATCAACATGTTATCATGCACATGCAAAGCGAAGACCGCAGTCATATGACATGTAGGATCTCTATGCCTAAGGAATCATTGGCACAGTAGTTTCTAATCGTGAGTGGGAAACTTGTCTCCAACAGCACCTAGTCCCCCTCGCCTTTGCGTTGAAAAAAATATCTTGGACGAACATAAGTCGAATCATAAGTCCGGGATTTTTGTTGTACAGTACCCTCTTGTACACTAACATAGCAATGGAATATCTCCACTTCAATAGGAAATACATCTTCAAAGGGTCCATTTTCCATTGCAATGTTAGCTTAACGGAGTGTAATTGATGTGAAATCCCCTCCGTTTGCCCGCCGTGATTCATACGCCGTTTGTAAAAAATGGGACTCTCGTGTTCGACATTCGAAACGGTCGGACCAAGGGACTCTGCTCCAGAACGAATGGTGTTCAACGAGAATTTACAATCCTGCCTGTCCACAACGAGAAACGAACAATTTGTTGGATGAATTTTTATGAACCGACTTTTTCAGGCCATCCAACGGCTGCAACATTGCTCACCACCGCAGATTTCGAAAAAAAAAAAACACAGACCAATTTGAAACTTTTTGGCACCTAACAAATTCGTACCATTCCACAGAGATGGGATCTGGCAATGGCAGACCAACCTGCTGACTGTCTGCAAGCGGGTGGATTGGGTTGCACTCCAATTGAAGGTTTCGGGGCCGGAATGATATCACCACCAAGGTCAGGTTTCATCATGATGACATGGTTCTGTTTTCATTTCAGCACTTGTTCACCATTGGTTCATCATTGGTTCATCATGTTTCATCATTGCCTCTTCATGTTCCGTCATTGCCTCATCATGTTCCGTCATTGCCTTATTATGTTTCGTCATTGTCTTATCACGCTATATCATTGGTTCATCATTGTCTCATCATGTCTTGCTTTTCCTCATCCCGATCGGAGAGCGGATCTGACTCGCCTGTTCTTGCTTCAGCAAGCCAGGCTCTCCATGCAAAAGCGCCTTTTTTTTCCCGCTCAAAACCCCCGTTTTTTTGTACAGTAGAAGATGGGTGGAGTAAAGAGGTGAAAAAATTGAAAGAAATCAATGAATCATATTTTTGGACACCTATGTTTACAATATGTTTTTTCTTAATGTCTGATTTAAGATCTCAAAAGCATCAAGGAATTGATTGCAGATCTCAGCTTTGTGGACACCCAAAAAGGTCAACTCTCGAGGTGGCCTTGTCTAGTGCTGCTGCCACCCTTAGGGGTGGAGCATCTAATACCAAGCGCACTGAAAGCAGCTCTTTGGCCATGAGAAGAGGCTGAAAACGGGCCCCACGGAGTAGATTCAACATGGTACTGTTTGACCTTTCAAATCTGGTTTTTACTCACCAGTTGAGGGACAGGTAGTTTATCCCATTATTGACCGGAGGGTTTTATACATCCCAGGTGGTTGTTTGGGAATTCTGAACCATCAACAGTATCAAAACTTGTAAGACACAAACCAAGCACAGCAAACTCATTGCGACTGCAAAGCATTCAGAACCACAACACCCAAGAGAACCGTCGAAGCCATACGGCGCATACAGGGACCACAGGAAACACGGCAACCATAGGAACCATACAAACCATAGGAACCACAGAAACTACAGAAACCGTAGGAACCATAGGAACCACTAGAACCACAGAAAAAACACAGAAAAAGGAACCGTAGGAACCAGAGGAACCACAGAGACCACAGCAACTATGGGGACCATAGGAACCATAGAAACCGTAGGAACCAAAAGGACGCCGCTCAAATAGGAACACAAGCACTTTCCAAAATGAGTAGATTGTTTGCGTTCCAAAATTGAGCACTTTCCCACTCTGAGCATCGAACCAATGCTCTAAAACATCCATTGTTTGGACAGGTTGTGAAACACCACCAAATGAGTTTGATTGGCTACTACCAGTAGTAAGTTTTGGGCTCATGCCAAGATATATATTGCCACTCAACACAAACAAAATGACGGATTGATGATGCAGCAGCGCAGCACTCGCTCCTCTTTTGACCTCTTGCTGATTAACCTGCCCTGAGTTCCTTCCAAGGCTTGCAGTGCTTCATGCATGCGAATCGGGGAGCAGCTGGAATTTAAAATCCAACATCCGCTCTCTGCCACTCTCTGAATATGATAGTCTGCTCTCGATCATGTTGTTCATGTTGATCCTATTGTATTGAAAGTTGACCACCTACAGATCGATGCTGTTCTCTGATTCAGAGAACACTTGGAACAGCATCGATATCCAGATGGGCAGATTGTGGCGACAAGATGGAGAAAAAAGTACTTCGAATCTGGGTTAGCCAACATGACCGCAAGACATCGAGATGACTCGATATGGCGATGTGGTCTTGAGTCATTTATCGAACATTATCGAACTGTTTCACCCAAATCTCCCATGAAATCTGAGTCAAGATGATTCCAAATGGATTGGTCTGTGCAACCTTTTTTCCGCATCAGATCAGCAACTTCGTTCCTTTGCCCAATTGTTCAACGCTCAACTTCAACGCTTCCAAGGCCCGTTGAAACTGCTGAGTTGCTGACAAGGAATGCCGAAAACCCCCCAGACGGTTTCGACCCGTTCAAGGTTTGCAGTGCTTCATGCATGCGGATGTTACGGATGTTGGATTTTAGTTTTCAGTTAAAGCCTGAAAATCCAGGCAGCAGCTGGAAATTAAAATCCAACATCCGCTCTGTTTCACCACTCTCCGCTAGGACCCGGCGCAGCGGAGCTGGAACGTGAAGCTGCCAACACCATAGCATCATTCGAGAAATAGAGGGAGATATGTGTATATATATTAGTTGTATATGTGTATGTGTATATATATATATACATATATTTATTTATTTATGTATACAGAGATATGTGTATATATACTGTTTCTGTAAACATGAATATGTTATCTCTAAGCAATGATCTAGAATTGATCAATGTAAGAAAAGCATTAATAGAATGATCAGTCCTACATCTTGTATGGAAATCATGATTCTATTTGTGAGTCATGAGTTGCAGCCTGTAACTGCTAGAAGTCTCATAGACCACTTAGAACCTCCTTTTTTCTAGAGTGCACAAATCATGAAGTGTACCAAGTTCGTTGGCAGTCAGGGAAACCCTTGATCAACCGTGGATGCCCCGGAGGCCTTTGTATCTTGGTTCAAAACAAGGTGCGATTCAGTTTGCACTGCTCAGGTTATGAGCCCAACGCAATCTTGAGGTCTGTAGCTTGCCATGGCTATGCGATCTCAATCTTTGCCTTTGAGGGGGAGTAGCGGTGAAGTGCTAGTCAACCCCTTTTGGTCGGAAAAAGCAGCGAATGAAGCTCACTTGGCGGGTTCAAGGCCTAGTGAGTTGCCACCAGTGCCTGATGACGGCTCCTGGGAAAACGGAAGTTCAGCTGCAGGTAGACCAATTGAGAATGACCGGGATGGCAGAAACGGTGATCCTAGAACCTCAAGAGATCGAAGTAGACCAAGGAGGAACCCAAGGTCGGGACAGTCTGGACCGTCGAGTGCTGGCACCTTTAGGACCATTCCAACGAGCTGGGAGGAGCCTGGCCTGTTGCGGACTGAGGGTGTCATGAGGCTGGATGCGTCGATGGAGCAAGGCGCCTTAAGGACTGAAGGTGCCATGGGCATGGAAACTCCAGAAGGTGATGGTTGGGTCCATGCTGCCACGGCAAGTGATGGTCTTGAGAGAGATCTTGAGAAGGCGCTGTTCGAGAAGATCCAGGAGGAGAACCAGTCCCTGAAGTTGGAGCTGGAAAGAGTCAGAATGATGATGAAGGTGAGTTCATCAGGATGGTCGGAAGTTAGTGGAGATGGATGTCAGTCACCACAGCCTCCACCACCGCCACCTGAGAGAAAGGAGGAAAAGAATAGACATACTCCCAATGGAACTCAGGTGCCTGAAGGACCACCTCCAACTGGAGAGATGCCACCATGGCCGTTTCCAGTGGATGTAGAGGAATATGAGATGGCTGATGAAAGTGGAAGATGGATGTGGCTAGGTCCAAGGCCGCCTCCGGTGACAACTGGACTGTCCCAGCAATCAGTGCAGCGTTTGGATGAGAGAACTGGATGGATTGAACAAGAGCTGATGGGCATGAAGAAGGCTTTGGAAGCAGAAAGAAGAAGAGCCATGGCATCTGGTCGAGCACTGACTGGAGAGTATTGGCAACAACCTTGTGGTCGAGGAGAAGCTCAACCTGGTGGCCAACCCCTGAGCAGGGTTCTTGGAGGACTTCCTCAAGGCAATCGGGCTTTGGAGCAGCGACCCCAGAGCAGGGTCCTTGGTGAAGTATGTGGACAAGATCGGGCTGCTGCAGGGACTAATGGTCAAGGAGTATCTCATGGCGATCGGGCACGACCCCAGAGCAGGGTCTTGGTGAAGGATGTGAACAAGATCGGGCTGTTGCAGGATTCGACGGTCATGGAGAACTTCGAGGCAATCGGGCTTGTGAGCATCAACCCCTGGGCAGGGTTCATGGTGGACTACCTCAAGGAGATCTGTTCGAAGGGCATGGCTTTGGTGGTGGGAGCTTTTCTGGACATCGAGAAGTACCCCAACAACTTGATATCGGAGAACATAGTGATCCCAGGGGTGGTGGAAGTGGAGGAGGACAAAGGGACCGGGACGAAGAAAATCTGAAGGCAGTCCCAATAGTGTTGCCAGTTCTTGGTCCCCCAATCGGCACACAGTCATCAATTGAGGCAGGTGACTGGTTAGCCCAAATTCGACCGTATATCGCTGATGTGGCGTCAAGTGCTGGTGTGTGGTGGGATAGAGCGGTGGGGCTGGTGTCTCAAAGGTATGCACAATGGCTTGGGGCATCAGCCATTGACCGGTTGAAGATAGAACCCCCCTCTAGCTTGGAGATTGCCGACGGAAAGGTAAGGCTTGAACAAAGAATCACGACGTTGCTTTTATCAGCGATACCTCAAGTGATTCGTGCCGATCTTGTAGCAAGCCGTCAATTGCACGTAGGCGGCATTCTTTTCTCCATCTACAAACGATTCCAGCCAGGAGGGCACGGTGAAAGACAAGCCACACTACAGTCCTTGACAAGCACCATTGCGGCGAAATCAGCTGAGGATGCGGTGGTGAAGCTAAGGGAGTGGAAAAGAAGGGTCCTGAGGGCCCAAGAGCTTGGTGCTTCGTTGCCGGACCCTACGATCCAGGTACATGCCCTAGAAGTTATCACCAGCCAGGTTCTTGCCAAGGAGTCTCAAGCATCCTTCAGAGTCAGTGCTTTTCGCATGGCAGTTCAGTTGGACAACAACCCCAGTCAGGAGACCACGTTGCAGTTCTTTGACATGTTACTGTCGGAGTGCGAGCAACTTCAATATGGTTTGGTGGACCATGGTGAAGACAATGGTGGAGGTGTGCAGAGTGCCAATCCCAAAGTCAAGGCAGTCAAAGCTGGCCAAGGTAAGGGCCAAAGTTCTGGTGGAGGAAGTGCCAATAAGTGTCGGCATTGGGGCACGGAGTCAGGATGCAGATTTGGAAAACAGTGCCGATTCGATCATCCGGTGCTGGCTGATGCGGCCTCTCGATGCTGGTTGTGTTCGTCAAGTCTTCATCGAAAAAATGAATGCCCATATCGATCCGGAATGCAGTTGACTGGAGTGCCAACTGGGGGGAGTGATGGATCGTGTGAAAAAGGCGTGGGCAAAGGAAAGAACAAGGATGGCAAGGGTGGAAAGACGGCAGCTCAAAAAAGAGATGAGGATCAAACTACATCAATGTCGTCGTCTACTACCAGATCATCTGAGAATGCCGACAAAAACGATACTGTGGAGAAGTGCAGTCAGGTCAACAATGGCTGAGGCATCAGTTCAACAACAACCACCTCAAGGAGAAGTAGCTGAAGGGTTGATGACTGAAGTGACGTCTCTGTTGAAGTCGCTAAGGATCAACCCACCACAGGTGAGAGCCTATCAAGTGAGCAGGATTAGCAGCAGGGAGTCACAGAGAACTTTACTTGATGGAGGAGCGACTCATTGCCTGCGTGCTGCCCGGGATAGGAGGGAATGGATGGAAGGTGCTCCTGTGAGTGTGCAATTAGCGGCTGGCAGTGCTGAGATGAAGATCAATGCTACTACGAAGACGTTGCTGGTGGAGGCAAGTGGTGAACCGATCCAACAGATCATTCCGTTGAACAAGCTCACGGACATAGGATATGAGATCAGGTGGACTAAAGCTGGTTGCTCTATTCAACATGGAGTTCACGGTCTACTTGACGTCAAGATGGAACAAGGCTGCCCCACGGTGTGTGAAACGGTGGGAACAGAGCTGATGCAACAGATTGAAAAGTTGGAAACATCAAAGGTGGCGTTGAGGAGAGTTGCCTTGGGACAGTGTCCTGCTGAAACCCCGGAGCAAAGGGCCATTGTGGATCTGAAGAAACTATTCCCTGGAGTTCCCCTAGGCTACTGGAGAGGATTCCTGGCAAGCATGACTGGTCAGGTCATGAACTTCCCTTCAATCGTCGAAGAAGGCGTCAGATTGAACAAGCAAAGAAGGTGGTGATTCACCTCTTCGCTGGAAAGGAGGACCCGTGTTGGAAGAAGGAAGAAGGCAATGGCACGGTTGTGGTGTGTTTGGATGTCTTGGGAGGATGTGATCTCCTGAACAACCAGCATTTGGCTGGATGGCTGGAAGATCTTGCCAAGAGAGGCAAGGTGAATTGCTGGCTGTCAGGCCCACCGTGCAGAACAACATCAATGCTTCGAAACAAGCAGGATGGTGGACCACCACAACTGCGAGGAAAGGGTAAGGATCGCTTCGGGTTGGAATCTTTGACCGGAGATCAGTGGACACTCGTTGATGGCGACAGCGTCCTCTGGTTGCGGAGCTTGTGGTGGATGTATCTTGGATGGACTCATGGTGCAGTAGCAGAACACCTTCTTGAACAACCACGTGATCCGGAGGAATGGTGTCCAAGGAGTCAGTGGCCAGAGGGAGGATGTCCATCGTTCATGTCTTGGGAAGAGACTCAGGCAGTTTGCAGTGTGATGGGCTTGAAGGTTGTGCGCTTGGATCAAGGCGCCCTGGGACATCCAACTCCCAAACCAACAATGCTGGCAACTGATATGAAGGAAGTTATTAATCTGGATGGCTTGCGGGCGGAGAGCTATGACCCTCTTGCATGAGACCTTCCTCTACAAGAGCGACTACAAAAGTCAAAGGGGCTCGCTTCTTGGGCTCCGGGTTTGAAGAACATACTATGTGGGGTGATCAGAAGGTTGCATCGAAATGAGCCTGGGGTCAAGGCCTTGTCTCTAAAGGAGAGGCAGGAGATTCAGGCATGGCAAGATCATCACCGGGCTGGGCATCTTCCACATCGGAAGGACTGTCCAACGTGCCTCCTTGCAGCTGGACGTGACAGGCAACACAAGCGTCAGGCGTGCCCAACTTCATACACTTTGTCGTTTGACATCCTTGGACCATTCTGTCCAGGACAAGATCAGCAGGGTAATGGCTTTCGGTATGGCTTGGTTGCGGTCTACACGGTCCCAGTGGATGGTTCTGGGGCCCCTCTACCAGAAGGTTTGGCAGAGCTCAGGGCTCATGCAGGAGTTCGTCGAGACCAAGGCGATGAAGAGGATGAAGGGGTAGTGCTGGATCCGGGGGAGGAAGGTGAAGCACAACAACTACTACAAGAAGAACATGAGGAGCAAGAAGAGATCCCTGAAGCAGTGGTCCAACAACAGGAGATCTTGGAGAGAAAGTGGCGTGAGTTCATCAAGGATAGAAGAGCGGTCCCAGTGAAGAACATCACGTTTGGCGTGCCTATTCGTAGCAGAGAGGCATCGGAGGTGCTGAGTGGTGTCTCAAAAATCTTTGCGAAGGTCAGAGCACTTCAATTGCCCGTGACAAGGGTCCACACCGACAGAGCAAGGGAGTTCTCTGGAGGTAAGTTTCAGAGGTGGGCTCAAGACAGAGATGTTTTCCACACGATGTGCTCCGGAGATTCTCCTCAGGAGAATGCTAGGGCAGAGAAGGAAGTTGGGGAGGTGAAGAGCCACATGAGGAAGATGCTCCTGATGTCCAGAGCCCCATTGTCTTTCTGGCCCCTTGCCTTTAGGCAAGCGGTTGAACACAGACACCGTTCCCAGCTTCAACAACTTGGAATCGTACTACCAGAGCTTATACCTTTCGGCTCCACAGCCGTGGTTCGTCGGAAGGAGTGGCATCATCGAGCTGACCCATTTCGCTGGCCTATGATGAAGGTTAGAGTGTGGGGACCTTGTGGGGATATGGCTGCAAGTTCTCAAGGATACTTCGTCCAAGGTCAAGATGGACGGTTCCTCAGATCAACAGTGGTGAGGGTCCCAGCTGCTATGGCCGAACATGGAGATCTCCAGCAACCCATTGGTGATGAGCTTTCAAAGGAGGAGGCAATTCAGGCGGAAGATGGGGCTTGCCAACCAGGCAGACTGCCTGGGGGGGAGGACAATAGGGGCAATGAGCATGATGATGGGATCAAACTGGTCGAAGAGAACGGGCAGCAAATGGACTTAGAAGAAGTCAACATAGAGGACATTCAAGTTTTGAGAGAGCTGGCAAAAAAGGCAGAGTTTGGGATGGAAGGGCTTTCTCAATTGTCGAGTGGTGTCTGCCTTCAAGAAGAAGAAAAGAGAAAGGTGTTTGAGATGGTACCGCATGATCTCCCACAAAAACGTTGCAGAGAAAAAACAACACCTGGACAAGTGGCTGGCCAACCGATGGTCTACAAGGTTGGTGTGGAAGGGGGAAGATCGGCGTCTAACAACTGGGACGGTGACTCAAGCTCAGTGGCCGGTCGACCCTCGAGTGAAGAACTAAGAAGCAACGAAGAGTGGGAGCATGTGATGCTGAAGCAGCACCTTGGACTTCGGAGGTGGATGGAGGAAGTTGCTGGCATGGTGAACTGCGGAATTGCAACTGAGGAGGAGTTGCAATCTGTGAGAAATGCCAGAGATGAGATTGAAGTTTTGGAGGGCATGTTGACTGAAGCTGCAGTAAGAGCGGTTCAGGCAGTTGAGCCAACTCAGGTGCTTCAAACAAGAATTGTAGCGATGGACGAGGTCCGGAAGAACATGGGTGAATGGAGACAAGCGTTCGCCGATGAAGTTGAGGCTTTGACGTCGACAGCATTGGAACCTATTGATGAAGCAAGGTTCAATCAGCTGTTGGAAGGGCCTATGGAAGTTGAGTGTCTTCCCATGAAGGGAGTTGCAAGTTTGAAGCCCCCGTGTCGTAGAAAGGCACGAATCGTAGTGTGCGGCAACTATGCTTCTGAAAAGGAGGATGAGGCCTTGGACAACAGCGTCTCGGGTGTGGATAGCGTCTGCATTCGAACTTTCATCAATGCAGCTGTGCAGTATAATTGGACAGCTGGAAGCATAGATGTGAGTAAGGCCTTTTTGCAAGCTCCCAGAAGAACGGCTACCAAAAGAATCACAATTGGAATGCCACCAAGGATAGTGACCGACATGGATCTTGTCCCCAAGGGCCAGAGGTGGATCATCCATCAGGCATTATATGGACTGACAGAAAGTCCTGGAGACTGGAGTGCACATCGTGATGGTGAATTGAGCATTCTTGAATGGTCCATGGAGGATGACACCTACAAGTTGGAGAAAACTCCGGAAAGGAACGTGTGGCGTATCAAGAAAAAGGTAGCTGATAGTGAAGGTGATCGTCCCCTTGGTTTCCTCCTGACTTACGTCGATGACATGCTGATTCTCGGAGGTGATCAACTGGTGAAATCTACGGCGGAGGCAATTGGAAGGAGATGGCAGTGCTCTGCCCCTGAGTATCTTCAGGAGGATGCTCCAATGAGATTTTGTGGCTTTGAATTGACCAAGGTGAAGCAGGGCATTCGCTTGGATCAGTTTGGATATACTCAGGAGCTCTTGAAGAAATACAATGTGGAGGGAGTTGAAGCCTGCCCTCTCGCGAAGCTACCGGATGAAGAAACCACTGAGGAACCCTTCACGGCTGAGGATCTGAGAAAGGCTCAGTCTATCGTAGGTGAAGTTCTTTGGTTGAGTACACGTACAAGACCAGACTTGGCGTTCGGAGTAGGACTACTTGGACGTTTGGTTCACAAAAAGCCTCAAACAGTGGTCAGCCTGGGAATGCACATGCTTAAGTACATCAAGAACACGTCTGATTGGGGTTTGGTGTATGAGCAGTGCAGCAATGGAGATTTTGGAGAAGAAGATGAACTCCAACAACCAAGGACCGTTGGGAGAGTGCAAGCCTATGCCGACATCTCTTTCGCACCGGCTAGAGAGGCTTACCGATCCATTCAAGGCATCGGAATCCAACATGGAAAAAATCTTATCGCCTGGGAGAGTTGCCGCCAACCATTCGTGTGTGCTTCCACGGCGGAGAGTGAGCTTGTATCCTACTGTGAAGCTCACCAAGTGACGGAATCGGTCACGGGCCTACTGGAAGTAGCCAACTTCAATCCTGATCGCCAACTTTACGGTGACAACCGTGCAGCTCTTGCTGCAATCACCAACGAAACAGGCAATTGGCGTACAAGGCATTTACGCCTTAGGGCATTTGCTCTTCGTGAAGCACTGGCAGATCCTAGTCGAAGATGGGTGGCACGCCATTTGTCCGGCACTATGCTACTGGCTGACGGCCTGACCAAGCCGTTACAAGGAGGAGCATTCGAGAATTACCGCAGGAAGCTGGGTCTGAAACCTCGTGAAGATTCCAAGCCTGGCGAAGATGGTGAAGTTGGAAGCAACTGGAAGAATCGTGGTGCTGCGGTAGCATTACTTCTTGGCAGTGTTGGTTTGATGACTGCGGGAAACCCAAGGCTTGCAGCGTTACTCGGAGCTGTGGCAGGAGTGAGCTTGGCGATGAATCTACAACATGGTGGGTGCCAAGACGGTCGGGCTTGGCATGGCAACGCTGGTTCTGAACAAGTTCGAGATTTTAAGGATCAAGGACACGGTCGGGCTTCCATGGGCAGTTCTCGTCCTGAAGAAGGTCTTTGTCCTGGCGGAGTCTGCAGTGATCGGGCTTTGCATGGTCAACAGGAGATCGTGACCCATAGTGGAGCTCTACAAGAAGGTGATGAGAGGCCGAAGATACGGGCCTTCAGACCGTCTGGAGCTAAGGGTCAAGGAGATGGTGAACAGCGTGGCTATCCACCTAGGAGAGATGGAGGAGCCCTTCAACGTGGAAGAGATGCAATGACGTCTACACTCACGGAGGCGTTTGCAGGACTCAGCATCACAACGAATGTCACAGTGAACATCCCAGCTCCAACTTCCAGTGAACCAACAGTTGGAGTGAAGGAGAGCAAGAAGAAAAAGAAGGGCGCCACGAGCAGATTTATGGATGCTGAAGCTGAACAACTTCGTGCTACCCCTGGTTTTGAGCCTTGGAGACTTCAACAGTTCTTGGAGCCGCCTAAGGGAGAAGATCGGTGGGATTTATCGTTTTTGAGCGATGGCTGGCTACTTCGCACTCATGGCACCAGGGGTCGTGTGAAGCCTTTTCACCCGATTCACCGGAGCTGCCCAGTCCCTGGTGATGAACTGACTGGCGATAGAGTTACGGCTTTGTTTAACCATGATGGTGGTGAGTGGCTCTATGACAAATGGACTGATGCCAGAACGTGGCAGAGAGCTGGCCCTTGGAGGGGATACACCTTCCTGAACTTGAAACCTGCCGTCGTGAAGTCTACTGGAGCCGCTTCAAGTGATTCCCGTAGAGGAAAACACGATGGTGGCGAAGAAGATGTGGAGTCAAGTTCCGATGGCTCTTACTCTTTGGTGGCTGCGGCAAGTGAACGGTAGATAAAGGCCTTGAGCAGATTTGTTTGGTCGATAGCATCACTCAACCGTACAGGAGTGTGCTGGGTGGATCGACTTGGTTTGGCCAAAGGCCAAAGGGGGAGTGTGAGTCATGAGTTGCAGCCTGTAACTGCTAGAAGTCTCATAGACCACTTAGAACCTCCTTTTTTCTAGAGTGCACAAATCATGAAGTGTACCAAGTTCGTTGGCAGTCAGGGAAACCCTTGATCAACCGTGGATGCCCCGGAGGCCTTTGTATCTTGGTTCAAAACAAGGTGCGATTCAGTTTGCACTGCTCACTATTAAATCATTTCGTCAATTTTGGCAGATTTCATTTTGAAATAATCATATCAAGTCAAATCTATAGATACTTGGAATTCGACGACTTGATGACGTTTAAAACATTTGGCATTGCTCCTTGAAAGCAAAAAAAGCTATGTCGGAAAGACATCAACGGTATCAACCGTAATGTACTTAAATGGTTGGTGGTTTCAACCCATCTGAAAAATATTAGTCAAAATGGGAATCTTCCCCCGCATAGGGGTGAAAAAAAAAGGGTTGAAACCACCACCTAGTTAAGTTTGTGTTCGTTTTACATTCAAAACACAACTTTTTGCTCAAGGAGTGTGGTCAATGCAAGTGGGACTTGTCGGTCACGTATCTTCAATGTCGTACAGGCTTTGATGCTTGCCCCGGTTCCGATCATCGAAGGAATGGTTCTTCATGAATACACAAAATAATATCAAGTGCAATGATACATCCATTGTTACTTCAGGCAGAAATGGTGTTGAGATAGATATCAGTAATAGATAACTTATTCAGTAATACGTATATTCATAGTTTGCTTAACTGCTTGGAATTCAAACAGCAGGTCCCCAAATAAACCCCCTTCCAAACGAAATAAGCCGTTGGCTTCTTGAGAATCCATCCACAAATTGCCCAAAAATTGAGACAGATATTTTGGATCCCAAGACAGGGATCGCACACAACAAATACGGTCTCTTCAAATACCCGGAAGTGAATACACCCTAGAAGATGAACATGCAACTTACAAATCACCCATAAAAAGAAAGGAAAATGATCTGAACCAAACCTCCAGGGAATGATGCTCCATGTTAATCTTCAGGGTTTTTTTTTAGAGAAACGAAGTCTGTGACATTGGAAGCATCATAAAGCTGGAAAACAAAACCTGGAACTGTTCAACTGCTACCTTTTCAAATCACCAAACCACCGCAAGGTGCCAATTAGCGGTCTCTTTTCCCGTGGCGAATTTACCGCGTTGTCAAACCTTTACCAAAGCTGCAAATTCTCTGAGGGAGGCGCCAGTTGCGCCTGAGACCACCGATGTTGGTTTTTGAGAACCATGGTGGATTCAACCAAGTTGAAAATATTCAACCAATGTGGATCATCTTTCCGAAAAGGTACAAAAACAACAAAAGGTGAAGCATCGATAGCTATGATTTGACATATGCAAGATAGACATGGAAGAGTATGAATGGATACACCCCTGAAAATTAACAAATCGCCCTTGAAAAATGATGCAAAAGTAAGACGATCCTTTCCTTTTGGGTTTCGGTGACTTTTCAGTGGCGAACTGTTAAACTTCCAGGGGGTTAGTAAGTCATGCAAGCTACAAGCCCCTCAGTCCTGCTGTGCCAAAAGCCAGGATGGTGGCTGAACCAGCGGCGTTTTGGGCAGCGACAGATCTGAGTGAATCGACGGGTTTTGTTTCTACTTGGAGGATCATCCCAGGACTTAGGATACGTGGCTAATAGCCATGGTGATCGTAAGTCCCATAGGTTTTGGGTTGTGGGACCCCTTAAAAGTTGCCGTTTCATCGCTTGTAAATGGGGGTGATCCGATCACCACTTACGTCCGTCCTGGGATGATCCTCCAAGTACTGTCAGCTCTTTGGACAAAAAACATCTTCGAATGCTGCGAAACGATCGGAACCACAACCTTAGATACATCAATCTTTCTCATTGATGATATCACTGCTTTATAATATTTGCATGAAAAAAAATGGATCACAAATTCCACTCCCCCAACTGTGCAGAACCAAAAGAGACAGTTGCAAAGACCTCCTGAGTGTTCCACATCCAGCAGCAGCATCCACAAGCTGGGCTGGTATGCGCCAATCGAGGGTCTGGCAGTTTTTCCGTTTCAGCTGCAGGCTTTCAACAAAGGTCGCCCTATCAACTACTCGTAAATTGTGGCATTTTCCCAACAAAAAGAGGCATATTTTTTGCATCTACCCCTACCCAGTAGCAGTGGCTCATGAAGGTTTTCTTCGGGATTCCCTACTAAACCACCACCAATCAACTAGTGGTAAATTAGTGGTTTAGGTGGTTAGTTTTGGGACTCGAATCGGGGTACCCCTAAGAATCCCAATCCCTTTCATTTTCGGGCATCCAAGGGGAATCCAAACCACCAATTTACCATTAGCTGACCCGAAAAAAACCACTTGAGATATCGAAATTTACCCTCCAGAGAACTAACATATCCCCCAAAAATGGCATTTTGAAGATGATTTTCCTTTTCCCAAGGTGGGATATGTTAATTTCCTGGAGGGTATACCTTTCGGAAACTCATCAAATGAAAAAGAAGCACACTATTTCGCCCTTGAGCCCGCTTTGAGGATCAAACTTGAAGGTCCCAAAAATCAAAAAAAACATGGGGGTCGAATCGACCTTTTGGGTTTCAGGTATGTATAAATAGAAATACACATGCACATGCACTCTTGCATACATAAATTATGTATATATATATATATATACGTATAATATATTCAATACATATATTTACATACATATGGCTCATTTCATTCTACACTCTACACCATTTACCCTGAAGGTTTGATACATCTGATAAGAAATGAGTTGGGTGCTTGAAATGACGGTGATTTGAAGACGCTAGTACCGCTAGGATACCAATGCCATGTTGGCCATCTTCCAAATAGAGTGAACAATTGCAAGTGATCAGCTTCACATGTAGGCTCTGAGTCAAGGCTGTATGTTCCCGCGCTGTCTCAAGATCATCTCATTTCTTTGGACCAAGGGACTTCATTGGTAAAGCCACAAATGCAGCAAACACCTCAATCAAAAGTGGCGTTTCAAGTGCCCAAGACACAAGGGAAATCATGTCTCGATGTCTTCTTGAGCCGCTTCTCTACGGGCAGTGTTTGTCAGATAATGTCTTTGAGTGAACAGTTCCCAATCAAGTCTGTTCTCAACGTCTCCAAACCACCAAACCATTGGAGGCTTGCATACTAACTGTATCGTGCTAACGTATCGTGCATACCTTTATGCCCAAGGAAGAAAATTCACCAAAGTATGCCGAATTCATCCGAATTCGATATCCTAACCGTTAATGTGTCTGAAAAAATCTGGAGAAGAAAAAGAAAGGGATCATCGGACAGTCAAAAAAGATGCATCATGGTTTCAACCTATGTTGAAATATAATATGCTCGTCAAATTGGGATCATATTCCCAAAGGAAAACGGGTTTAATATAAAAAAAATCCAAAAAGCTCCACCTTACCACCTCGGCTTGCCGGTCATCCGAGACGCTGGAGTCATCTTCCATTCGGGCTGCCGGACTGGGTGCCACCCGTGAGGGTGGTGCAAAGGAGGATGGGGATTGAGGTTCCGCGGCCGCCTGAAAAAAGTTTCGGATGGAAGGATGGAGTCGCCGAGGTGGCAAAAAAGATGGTCATTTTTAGTCGTCAAATGAGCCACGGAAAAAACCCTCCAACTTTCCATTATACTGGTTGTTTAATGGGGACCCTTATAATGGCTTATTATAATCCCTATATAACTGGGTAGTATAATCCCCTATATACCCTAAATAACCAGGGTTTTTTTCATTGCTCAAATGTGGATCATTCATTGAGTGACAATCATTCATTCAAAAAATTCATCATCCCCCAAGTGACTGGAAACTTAAGAATCATGAATCCAAATCGCAAATTTTGGGGAAAAAAACAAAAGTTGAAGCTGGTTGGTGGTTTCAACCCATCTGAATCTTCCCCCAAGTAGGGGTGAAAATAAAACATATTTGAAAACCACCATCCCCAGTCCATTGAGTTACATCCATGGCACCTCCAACAGTGGCCGCGCTAAGCCACTGCCACGCAGCAGCTGCCGTGCAGCGGAAGCTGTGCCAGGGCCGTCGTTCAGCTCAGCATCACCTAGTCGGAGAAAAAAAATTCGAAGTGGCTCGATTCTTGCAACTGGGTTTCATATGATGTGGATTTCATTTGGGTTGTCATATGACATTTCATAATGAGATTTGAAATGGGGTTTTGAAATGGGGCTACTAATATGTTTGTTCAAATTTCAGTTTCATACGTTTTTTCCCTACGTTTTTTCGTAGCTCAAATTTTAGCGTTTTTTTTGAAAATCACCAATGCTCGGACCGCCGAAGCAACACCAAAGATGGAATTTCGGCGGCCGATGTGTTCACCTCTTTGATCAATCAAACAAGGATTCAGAAAGGCTATTCTACAAAAACAACAACAGAAGATAGGAAAGAAATGCGCCCCTACCTGCAACTATTTAAACGTACTGTTGATGGACAAAGTCCTGCACCACCTGGGATGGTTAAACCCCTATAAATAATGGGATAATCATCATCCTTGGTGGTGCAGGATTTTGTCCATCAACAGTAGTATCAATTAATTGAAAAGAAAAGTCATCTTCCAAACATTCCAAGTTTGCAGCTGATGTTACCATAGTTCTGGCCAAACTATGAGAATTCACCAACCTGAATTTCCCTGAAGAGTTGCATGGAGGTTTCCTATGGGAAGATGCGACAGTGTCACCCAGTTCGGTCGAAGGTACTGAGCCCATGTCCCAAGGGCAACAGCTCAGGAAGTTCACTTGTCCTCACAGAAAGCGCGCGTAGTTGAGAAGCTTCTGCCAGGTCAACGTCGCCCTTGACCTGTTTGCAAAACCGAAAAAAAACATGGTGATGTTTCGGACTCTTTCTTTGCTGTTCTTTCTTTGCTGTTTTCTTCTCCTATGTTTTTTTCGGTGACGGTGATGTTTTTTGATGTTTGTTCTTGAATTTTTCTCCAATAATCAAGAAGCTGTATCAAAGTAGGTCCAGAATGAGGGGTTTGTAAGTGTAAGAATTCTGAAGAAATCATGTACTGACAAGCAACATGGGCCGAGCAGGATGCGAGAACCAAGAACGTTGAAACCTCGTTGTGGTTTACAAAAAAATCCACAGCCATTGGGAAAACAAGGCAAGTTGTTGTCAGAAACAGCTTTTTTCCAACAGTCAAAGCCAAGAGGTCAACATTGCATTTCTTCCTCAAAGTCAAAAATCATTGCAACCACTACGGATACTGCACATGTTTTACCCTCCCTGAAAAATGACATAATACCTGAAACACTGCAAAGGCTTCACATTAGAGTTCATTTTTGTCAAAGCCTTCTGACATGTGGGAAAAAAATGCTGGGGATTTTTGCGCATGTAGATGATTTCGCTTGGGGAAAAAGCTGCAAAAAAAACTGTATTTTGATTGGCCCAACTGAGTCCAACGACACCCACTTCCTTGGCCCAACGCAGAAGCTCCTGCCACTTGTGGTGCTTCAGTTGGGAGGCCCAGTTTGCTCAAAAAAAAAGCGATGTTTCAAAACAACAAGAGCGGAAAAAAACAGTGTTTTCATGCACCATGTTAATATATGCAATTCATAATATATAGATATATATATATATATATGTACGTATATATCATGAACGTCTCTGTATATACACATCATGTGCACAAAGTGTATATCTAATCTGCCACTGCCAACTTCTCCGTGACTCCTGCGCCAAGGCCCAACGTCTTCCTTCAACAGCACCGGATCGCAACTGCAGCACCGTCAGTGGCGAATCTCCCGTTGGAGCCTGTGACGTTTTTCCAGCGTTGGGAGCGCTCAGCAAAAACCGACCCCCAAACTTCAAAGGTGAACAGCCGCGGTATAAAAATCATACTGTTGATGGTTCAGAAATCTCGTTCACAACCACCGTTTGGATGTGAAAGAAACCCCTGTAAATAATGAAAAGAACTACTGTACCTTTCAACAGGTGCAGGATTTCTTCCATCAACAGTATAGCAATAGATATATCAGGAGAGTCTACGAGAATATGTCAACTTAAAAATGACTCCAACATTTAAGATTTGTGTTTAGAATGCAGTTTATCATGATATCTCCGATTCTCCGTCACTTGCTCCGCATTTTTTAAGCATATCGTCACATCATAAGTTATTCACTTGCCAGTGAGGTATATGGAGTTTTAATACGGTACCGTGTTTATCATCCAATCTTCTGGAACTCTCTCATCCTTGTAACCTGTGGATAGAGTGTATCAGCATGTTGTAATATGCCATTACTTCCCTGAAAACTAACATGTCCCCTGAAAATTGATGGTTGGAAGATGTATTCCCTACTGAAATGGTCACTTTTTACGGGACATGTTAGTTTTGAGGGGTGTATTTTACAACCTGTTTTAGCCATGCCCAAGTTGCCGGCAGGTCCAATTTGCCCAGGAACGCTTGCCTGGTAAATCTCCGCCGCCGTCGTCAGAGCCGGTGAGGTCTGGCCGAAGGCGTTTACCATAGCCACTGGCAACAGGTGGGCACTTTCCACCTGCAGCCGCAGCCGGTGGATCGGGGTTTTGCAACGTTACGAAACCCCCGAAAACTCCACATATTCCCCCTGGGAAAGCAATGCCCGTTTGGAATGGAAGAAGATTTTCCTTTTGAAAATGGTTCCCCTTTTTTCAGGTGACATGGTCAATTTTTGGGGGGGTGGAAAAAGTGTGGTCTTTGTAAAATGGAACATCTAAAAAAATGGTTCAAGAATCCTTCAACAAAAACCCCGGATGTTGGTGAATTTACCCGTTGAACCCCCACCCTTCCCGTGTATCCAGTAACTGTCTGGTTTCGTTTGGTTTCTCGTTCCAAAATCAATCCACAATGACGTGCAGCCAGGATACAATCGCTACTCGCTGAAGGCCATATGTTGTGATCAGCGCATCAGTGCAAAGCTCCCCAAGATTTGCAATGCCTCCAGCTGCAACAAAATCTGAAAAAATCACGTGGTCCTTATTGTTAATTACCCTCTGGTAAACTAACATAGCCATGGATATTAATGCATCTTGGAACTGTGCGTTTGCCACTGCCATGTCAGTTTTACCAGAGTGTACACTGATTATGTAAGAAGAATTCCCACATTGGGCCATGATGATCCCCATACTGTTGATGGAAGAAATCCTGCACCAGTTGAGGTTGGTAGTTTACCTTATTATTTACAGGGTTTCATACATCCCTGGCGGTGCAGGACTTCTTCCATCAAACGTAGTAAGAAGTATCCCCAACAAACATCAACCAACCAACGTTGCTGCTGACTTATTCACTCACCCTTCGCATTCTTTCTAGCTACAGACTACAGACTCCCTCTCAAGTTGCCGTCAAATTTTGCCACAGAAGGCCGGTCAACTTAAAAAAAAAAACCTTCTGTCCATTCCCAGCCCGTTTATCAAAGACAAAAAAACAAGAATCCTAAAATGGCCCAAAAAAACAAAGAAAAACAAGAAAAGTAGTAGGTTCCTCCTCCCAAAAAAGCTTCGTTTCCATTCTTTTCTTTTCCTTTCCCCCCACAAAAAAACACCACCCAAACAAAAAAAAACGTAGAAAAAACACGGGGGGTTTTCCCCCATGTCCAACCACCACCCCAACCACCATCGAAGTCCCAACATCATGACCTCCTGCACCAGGTAAGACCAAGGTTTTCCCCCGGAAGTCGGGGGAGAAATCGTCGATACAAGGCGTCTCAGGTGAAACGATTCGTCGAAGATAATGATGTTCATGGGAAGGCGGTTTTGAAAAGGGGGATTGCCATTTCTCAACCGAAAAAAAATCAGGAAGAACAAAAAGTATATATAATGTTTGCGATTTGCGACTCTCAATATAATGGCTTTTGATACTAACAACGAAAGGGGTTTTTTTTAGAGAGCTTGAGGTGACCTTTTCTTGGGGAAAGGTTCCGCATCTGCAAGGAGAGGGGGGGGGTCCGAAGGACACTTTCTCAACAGTGCAAATGAGGTACAACTTTCATCGCTCGAGCTTCCGGCAGGAAATCCGCTGAATTGATGGTTGAAGCCCCAAGGTGAAAATTCTACACGCTGGCTGGTGATTTGTTCAATTTTTGTTGCTTAGTTCTTAAAAGACGATTTGCGGCAAAAAAGTCACCATTTTTTTTTTGCTTCAACATATTTTCCGATAAATAGAAGTCTTAGTCTTAGTCTCATTTCTTATATATCTAACTACTTGTAATGAGCTAGCATTTTCTTGTTGCCCATGCCTGCTCTCCATTCCCTTACGGAAAACGATATCCTCAAAAATGTGTTCGCTAACATATCCGAAGTGGTCTTGATATCAAAATCCTGCAGGTAACAGTCATAGATCACCACAACCATGGCTCCAATGGCATCCGAGGTCCCAGGATATAAAAAGAAATCATGGCTAATTACGTAGGGATCTCAAAAATATAACACTTGTAGAAAAGAGACTTCATCATCCGTACACTAGATAGTACACTATACTATACAATGCTCTACATCAACCTACATTGTATTTGTTGTTGAAGAAAAAAATACTTCACGAAACAAAAAGATGATGACAGTAGTTTCCAGCTCACCTTTTTTTCCCCGAAGTTTTCTGTCTTTTTCGTGTCAAATCTTCCCAAAAGGGCGCGCTGCCAGGAAGTGAGACTCAAGGTCCGGCTTTGGGAGAGTCAGCTCCTGTCACAGCAATGTGGAGAAGGGAAGTTTGAAATTGGAGTACTTTGAAGTACGGAATGGGGGGCCATCCTCACTATGAAAAAAAAATAACGCAAAGAAAAATAAAAACGTATTTTTCAGGATGCCTTTCAATTTGATCTACTCATCAAGATCCATGGCTGCATGTGATGCCGTTTCCCCCCTTGTGCCTGGTACTTTCCTCAGGATCGCTTGACAGAAACGGTTTATTGGGTGCCATATGATCTTCGTCTCAATTGTCTGCTCAGAACAGAAAAAACACCATAGCAATCGATCTAATGAAGGATTGTTGCTGCCAAAAATAATTGCTAACGCAGACAAATTGAGGTCCATGTGTTTTCTCGTGAACGATCTAACATGATGATGATGATGATGATGATGATGATGACGACGACGACGACGACGACGATGATGATGATGACGATGAATCAAGGTGGATGAAGATAGAAGATGGAAGATAATGATGGATTTTCATCCCATCTTATCAAAGGAAGTCGACCTGAGATTCCAAGCACAAGAGGCGTGCGTTCATCTCCTTTCTTGACCTGGAGCAGCTGGGGGTAAAACACCGAAGATTCCTTACTACCCGTTCCTTATAGGGGCCCCATAACTCCATTTATAACTGGTTTTTTGGGCCCACCTTGCACTCACCCAAAAAACAAATTGTTTGAGATTCCAAGGCACTCCCAAATATTGCAGGAAAAAATAGCCCGAAGCCATGCCTGTCACAGGGAAGAAACACACACACAACTTGCTGTGCAAGCGTGGCGGTTTGAAAAGCATCTTCACATCTTGACATGTTGACATCTATTTTTCGCCTTTAGGCTTACAGAAAACGCAAGGATTCCTGAATTGAAAGATATGGATAAGAGTCCAAAGGTGTCAAGGAAATTGATATTACACCTTTCATGGCTACCTTTCAGGAAGTACAGAAATTTTAGATCAAGGCCTCACAAACGTTGGCGTTGTCAAAAACACACGTGGACAAATTTGACACGAATTGGACAAATGTTCAAAAAAAGTCACTGCTGAAAAATATGCGCAATCGTCAAATTGGATTATTTCCCCAAATCTCGAGATGAAGATTCCAAAACTGGTTGGTGGTTTCAACCCATCTGAAAAATATGCTGGTCAAATTGGATCATTTCCTCTGGTATCGGGGTGAAAATGAAAAATGTTTGAGTTGCCACCAACCAGAAAAATAGTTGAAACCACCAGGTCGTCATTGGAGGCTTTCACTCTTGCCCAATCCTTCAACCCCCCAGGTCACCTCCAATACCACACATCAGCACCCAGAAGAGGCTGCCAAATCTGGCCGGCAAGGAATTGTCGAGCCAGGAAAAAAAAACGGCCTTACTTTAAATGAAATACGGGTAGGTTTATAGGGATCCTTATACTGGTTGATTACAATCCCCATATAACTGGGGTAGTATAATCCCCTCTATACCCTAAACAACCAGGGGCCCTTTTTTCATTGCTCATGTCAACATCTTCCGGTTCTTCATGACGTGAAAAATCAAGCAGAGTCCACTAAGATCATCTCACCTGAAACATGGTTTCGTCACCCTACTCATTCATATTCCCTATCCCTTGCAGCCACCTACCCAGGTCCCAGTAGCCACGTGGTTCGCCATTGCCACTCAACACCTCTACATGAAAACGTCCATCATTGTTTAAACGAATCCGACTCTCTGGTTTTTATCTCTTGATTCCTGGTTCAGCAAATGAATACATGTTTTTCTTTAAGGCACCAATCAATGACTCCATGATTTTTGCCACCAAGTGACGAAGAATACCACCAGTGCAGCCATAGCCAAGGTGGGTAAAGTCGTGGTGCTATTCTCCTAAGGTCATGATGCCATGAATGGTGGGGAAAACCCATTCCATTACCATGCAAGTCCAAGACTGCAAAAATAACTGTACCCTGGATTTGTTAATTCAAAATCGTCAGTAAAACAATGGTCTTTACAGGAAAAACACTAAAAGTAATGGTCTTTGGAATCCCAGGAATAATGATGGTTGATCAATACGGATTCCCAAAGTAGTTTGTTATACAGTAATCCGCACGACACGTTCCTTGGTACCTTGAGGAACTTGGGTTTTTTGCACTACTCGTTTGCTGTATGATGAAATTTGTTAATCGCTAGCAAGGCAATTAGAAGTTCTGAAGAGCTAGTTTAGTAGAGATGTTCATCCAATGGTAAAATGATACAGTTGATGGAAGACATCCCAAACAACCAGGTAACCACATGGGATGAAAAGAACCTTGTAAATAATGGGAGAATCTACCAACCTCAACTGGTTAGCCGGATTTCTCAACCATCAACAGTAGTACTGCAGAAGTAGCTCTTCCCATGATTGTTGGCAGGGGTGAGCTTAGGGCCCCGTGGTTCCGGACTCTTTGGATAGCTTGCCAAATTGTAAGCTACGAAAACAAGAAGTTTGAAGACAAGGTAAAACCCCAGGGAAATGTACAAATTCTCCTTATTTCTATCCATTTTGGATAACTTTTCAAGCAACCTCCAATACACACCAGGGTTTTTTGAAAAAAGTTTGCAAAAAAAAATGAGATTGAAAGCTGAGACCATTGATCGTTGATCAAAATCACATATGTTTCTCTGAGAACAAGACCATCACGGTTCCACTATAGTAAAACCTTGGCTGCCATTCTGAGTGAAACTTGAGACAAATGCAAAAGCTTAGCATCCCAAAGGGACATTTTCCTGAGAACTAACACTCAAAAACCTCTCATTCAAAAGGTTGGAACGAGGAATTGAGATCCCAAATCCCTTTTTGGGGTCACCCCAAATCGCATCTTTTCACGCATTTCAGAAGTTGGCGGCTCAAACCTGAGGATCTTGCAGGTGGCAGGCAATTTCACAACCTCCATAGTAGAAGAAGAGGATGCAACCTCCAGCCACAATCAAAGGAGTTAAAATCCCTCCGTTGAATTTCCAGAAAGCTGATTTTTCTCAGTTCTTGAAAAGTCACCTTGGTTGTTATCAAACACCTTTTAAGGTGTATGTGATTTGGATCATCAAAAATCAAAAGTAGTACCATAGTTTTTGTAAGATTTGTTCATATCTTCGGCTCCCTCCCTACATCCACCCCTCTATCTGTGGCACCTGATAGCGCAGTCCAACCAAAGATGAGCTGCATTAGCAAGCCGCTGGACTGCCCAGGTGTCCATTTTTTGACCCGGCAAAACACAGTGAACACCACAGACAAACGACCGCCTAGGGAGGAAGTTAGAGTGTTCCCGAAATGCTTGGGTTGTATCCTGAAATTCTATGAAATTCTGGGATCTTCTGCTTCTTTTCCAGGTAGCTCTGTTTCACATGTTCCAAAGGGCCCCTACTTGGAAGAGGAAAACAGGCATCCAACGCCACGTGTTTTGCAACGTTTGAAACTTACATCAGCGCGCCTGCAAGATCAGCGATAAACCAAACCATTGTGCTGGTAGTTTTGGACCTGAATCTTTAATTCTAGGCCCACAACATGTGCCTTTCATCCAGTGCTTTCTGCAACATGCCTTTCAGCAGCTCAACTTCATTGGCTTTTTCAAAAGTTACGTTATTTTCCAAGACTCGCAAAGCTTCAAAAAGATAGTAGAGTAGATGCACATCGCATCAAACTGTGCTTCCCCATCAAACTGGGAATCTCTGTTGCCGGCAGTTCCTAACACCAACTTGATTGTTGGTGGTCAGAGCTCCCAGTAACTAACACTGCCAGAGCAGTGTCACCCCACATCGAAATACATCGACGTCAACCCACAGATTTCCAAGGTTTTACAGTAACCAGTCTAACCCCTCCAAGTTTTTTCAAAACCACGTAAGGTTGAAGCTACATCTTTGGTTTCAAAAAGCTGGCTCCTATTTGTTTTTTCCAGATCCAGTGGACTCCAGTGTTCTTTCCGTTCAGATGCCAGGATCTGAAGCAGGATATCTGTGGGACCAGAACCCTGACTGAAAGACTGAAAGACTCTGTGTCTTCTGTTTTGTGTTGCAAGCAGATTCGAGTAAATTTCCACAATGCTTGAAGAAAAATGGTACCAACTCTTCAGTTGGCATCTGAATGTTCTGATCTTTCCGTGGCGTTTTGTAGTCCCCCTTTGTAATTCATGTTTAACATCCAAAAAGTATGCGAAACTCTCCCAACAATATCTTGGCGTCCAAATAAAACTACACAGAAAAGGTTCTTAAAAAAAGAACTATTTTCGGGCTTTTGGAGCCCACAGAACTTTCCTGAAAAAATCTTCTTGAAAGTGATGTTGTCATGTTGCCATGTTGCCATGGCACCACATTTTCATGGCCTCGAATCTGTTCGCTGCACCGTTCCTTCGCTGCAGCTTCCTTTCGTTCAAATGTTGCAATAAATTCGGGCCTTCCTTCGCTCAGGTGTTCGAGGGGTCACCTGTCCAAAAAGCTGAAAGAGTTTCATGGATCTTGGGGGCGTATTGACATAGGCTCCAAGGTCAAGGATTTCTTAAGCCATTCAAATGTTGAATGACGGAAGTTTCTGATCAATTTGTTATCTCACGTTGTATCAGAACCTTAAAATCTACATTTAAATCTAACAAAACCATGGACCATGATCTGAAAGTCTTGGAGTCTTGGTCAAAAGTGTATCAGTGTATCAAAAATTAAACTCTGTTTAAGTGGTCCACTTTAGGGACATCTTATATACTCTTCCTCCCACAAGCATAGTTAAATGGAAAATGTGTATCTCCAAGATGATCGGTTCATTAAAATCAGCGTAGTTTTCCACTTCCATGATTATGGGAGAAAGGGTACCCTTTCCTGCACATTTCGCCTGAATTTCATGGAGCTCTTTCTCCAAAGACTTCGAGGGTACCAGCTCATCACCGTCGTAACGAAGAAGACCTGCATGGTGACGGTGGTACCATCAGTGATGCCATGGAGACACCAGGATAACTTGGATACCTCAAAATCATCTTCCAACTTCTTGCTTGAATTGGTTTTTTAATCAATTCCACAACAAAAATATACAAACTCCCTTCCCTTTTTTGTTTGCCCCCAAAATTGGCCTTTTTTCAAGAAAACGCGAAGTAAAGCTCGCAACTCACCTCAGTCATCAGTCAGTAGACACCATGTGTCGGTTTCACCGCAGCGTGGATGGAAATTTGTGGCGCCAAGTCTCCGAGGCTTCGTGGGCAATGTTGCTGAAGACTTGCAGCAGCACCCGCAACGCCACCGGATAAGGATGGCGCTAGGCCTTGTCATCGACGAATGGTCGGATTTGCGGGGGTGAAAGTTTTCGAGATCATTTGTTAGGTTTCAGTGGCTTCCTATACGTTGGGTATGTCGATATGTCTCTCTGAACATTTTGCTGGAGGAAATGATGTCATGAAATTTTTGGATTCATAGGACGCGATAGCTGGTGGATGTCTGTTTGTTGGGATCATCTAATTCTGAGACACAAAAAACAACTTTCGAAATCAAGTTTGAAAAAATCCCCCGAAAATTCTGTTGGTTTCAACCAAAACCAGACCGTTTCTTAGGGTGAAGCACCCTGATCACACCAACGTGAAGCTGGCATTGCTCTTTGCTTAGTGGTGAACTGGTTGGTTTGAGGTCCTATTCTAAGGATATCGAGTAAGAAAAAACACCAACCCCAAGCAAGAAGCACAAGGAGCAAGCAAACAGCTTGCAACAAACATCAACATCTAAGCAAATCAAGAAGCACCAAACCTGCTGCAAGGAGGGACTTGAAACCAAATTCCATCTCCGCGGATGCCTGGCAAACAGACATGTTTTTTTCCAAAAATGGATTCAGATAATGATAACTTTGGTTGAAAAAATGTCATGGCATTCAATTTCCAACATTTTTGGCTTTTCTCTTTTCTGTTTCAAGTTAACAACTTCACCCGCCCAAAAACCATAGCAAAAAAAAGAACCCAACAGGGTGAACACCACCACACCTTGGGAACCACTCCAATGCCATCAAACCATTCAGTAAAGCTCTTGGGAGGCTCCTGCATTCAACACACAACCCCAAAAATTCATTGTTTAGAAATCACCATCAAGCCATCCATGCCTGGCTTTGTGGTTTTTAAACCACCAACCCATTTGAAAGATATGCGCATCAAATTGGATCATCTTCCCCCAATTTTCGGAGAGAAAATTCCAAAAATCTTTGAGTTGCCACCACCTGGACCTAGCAAGCTTAAGCTTAATAAGCTCTACAACTTTCAAAGTCATGTAAATCACAAGCGTTTTTTGTTTTTTTTCCTCCCAGGCATTCCTTCAGCAAAACCACCACAGGTTTGCGCTCTGTGGGTTTGGTGACTTCGTAGACGGAGGGTTGGCAAGCCTTGGCTGAATTTGAACCATAAAAATCCTGGGTTGGTTCGTAAAGGTTGGTTGGTTAACATGCCTGGTTGGTTGGATCCTTAAACATCCGTTCATTATAGGTATTTTCTACATTTTAAGTTATTTCATATTTGAGCTAATCATCACGGCATATAACTGAGGTATATAGTTTTTCATCCCCAACCAACTAGGGTTCTTTGATCACTTGCTCATCTCCCCTGATGAATCGGCTGCGCAGATCCGAGCACTCCCGCATAGAGCAGCACTGCTTGTTGTGCTTCTATGAAAGTCCAACCACAGGAGCGCAAACGCTGCTGCACCTGGTAAAACCATGTCTAAAAAATTATCTATAATTATCTTTTTGTGCCTGGAATTTTTCTGTCATTATGGCAAGAGAGAATCGACTCTGGACTTATTTTTCCACGCGAAACTAACCAAAATACAAATGAGATCAGAGAAGTTTCTTCAAAGTGATTCAAGTACGTCTAAGCATGTTCTCTACTCTGCTTTTAACTTCATATCTTCAAGGGGCAACAAAGTTCCATCGATGTATACGTTGTTTGTTTCAAATTCAGGTGCTCCCCCCGGTCACTAACAGCAACAAAATGAAGCTTCGTCTTTTTCGCCTTAGAAATTGGTGCTCTGGAAATCACGGCTTTATTTTTTAAAAAAAAGATCACCACAACAAATTAACCCCCAACTTCGGGAGGTCGTCGTAACTTT
This sequence comes from Breviolum minutum Mf 1.05b.01, assembly GCA_000507305.1. Lineage (NCBI taxonomy): Eukaryota > Dinophyceae > Suessiales > Symbiodiniaceae > Breviolum > Breviolum minutum. The sequence continues at coordinate 89,470 of DF241034.1, forward strand.
CTCAACTTTCAACTTCGCCAACTTCGGGGAGGATTGCGAAGTCACACCTTTCGCACCTCTGGAAGACTTGGCTCAATGCAATCCTTGTAGAAACTCTCGATGACCTCCCGCATGGTCAGCACACGAGCAGGATCCACTGTAGCCTCCAATTTCCTGGTCATGAGCAACAGAGATGGCCTTCGGGGGTTTGTTTAGTGGCCTGGGATGTCATTTTGAAATTGAAGTCATCACAAAACCAAACTTGAATCTAAAATATGAAATCGGAAAACCTGGAACTATCTACTTCAAAATTGTGACTCTTTGTCAAATCATATTACCATATAACTTTTTGTATACATACACATATAATATACGTATAAACATACAAGGAGTTTATGCACTCCAACGCACTTTTTGGATTGTTTCGCGATCCAATCCTCCCATCCGCCCAATGCACCTGGTCGAATCCTCCTGTACACTTGGCTCCGGCTTCGGTACAGGAATCGCACCATACCATTCGTCAAAGCCTCCAACGGGTGAAAAACAAAAAGAACCTGCCGCTGTGAAAAAAAAACAACCAGGATTTTTTGTGGTGGCTGAAACTCTTGATCATGTTTCTTAAACCTCGACAAAACACAAGAAATGTAATATGCTTTTATATTTTCCTTTTTGTTGTTACCTTTCAAAACACGACACGTTTTTGAAAAAACAACACCAATCGCTTTCACACTGGAAACCACTACTGTTTTTGATGCTCCGCATCGTCAATCGCCTGGTGGTGGTTGACGCAAGAGGATACAGGGTGGCTCACCGGCAAAGGGTGGCACCACGAAATATCGCGCAGCATCCGAAGCACATACCTCTCGGGTCGGTCGGTCGGTTCCTGAATATCTCCCACCAATATGAAGGATACCAACGGAAAAATGCCAAACAAACAGGCCGAAGCCATGAATATCCATGAATCTTGAACATTCATGTGGGCTGCCATGTCACCAGAGCATGAAGAGGATATTGAAAACATTGAGCCTTCCTCGACTCCTCCCATAGCCATGGTTCAGTGAAAAGGGCCCTGGAATTATCCTGGTCAATTATCATCTTGGAGGTACCTACTCCCCTCGCCCTTTACAGGAAGAGTTCATTGGATCCTTACGATGGATCTACCCTTCCCTCAACGAGTTCCATAGCACTTCCCACTTCCCAAGGTGTTTTTAATGATTTTTCCGACTTCACACGGTGGAAAACGCGCACTGCAGCAGCAGCGCGTAACTCTGGATTCAGCCATTGGCGCGAAGGCTTCAGCAAGCGTTTCAACTGGCCGATGCTGGATGCTGGTTGCCGTGGGCATGGTGGTAACCCATGTGCGAAAGCGGCAGTTGCAACCAAAGCTGTTTTGAAGGAACAAGGTATGCAAAGTAAAATCATTCAAAAACGCTTCGTCTTAGAAAAAGCATCATTCATGGACTATAATTAGCACTACCAGCCATGTGCTTCACCATTTACTGCTTGATTCAAATAAAAAACACAGATTTTTTCCAACCAGCAAATGCCCAAACCAAAGACGCCTCTCCCAGGAATGGCTTCTTGTAATCCCTATACAAACTCTCCACCGCAGTCAACAAAGCGAGCTTATAACCTGCCGTTTTGTGGCAGGTGGCGTTTGTGGTATACTGATGGGTCCTTGTATCCAACTAAAAAGAACCTGCCATGTATCTTGGATGAATTATAGTATTTCAACCTGGCTTTCCCTCAAAATAAGGGTCAACTTGAAGGGGAACGGATTCGGAACTTAAAATCTACCTTTTGCGGCTTGGATCCCAGGTCACGTGACATCACCAAGAAACGTTCCAGGCGCTGAGGATTCTCACTAAGGCTCTCTGGCAGAGGGACCTTACCTGGCGAAGCTCGAACACGACTCCAAAAACTGGTCACTTAGATTCTTAGAGAAATGATTTCCTTTTACAATAGGGTCATAAATTTCTATGTTCTTATGATTCTGGGAGGAAGGATATATGCCTCAAATGGGTGAAAAACACCATCAGACTTCTCTTCATCACGCCCTTTTTGCAGAGCGAGACAGCATTGATCTGTTGGAACCGAACACTGCACATAGGTCCGTCCCCTTTGGACAAGACTTTTCAGTATTCCCTTTTGGGATTCTGTATAATATATGCACATTCAACCCTTACAAGGCACATTTGGGAATGATTTCAAGGGATCTATCAGGAAATGGTGATTCTTATTGCAGATCCTCAGTAGATAACTTCAACCCTTCATGCTCCGTCGTTGTTTCGGTCGCTTCCACCTTTCCCTCTTTGCCCTTGCGCCGTGCCGCCCGTTGCCGTGCCGTTGCCGCCCCACCGCCCGCATCGTGAAAGGTGCGGACGCGTGCCACGTTGGCCACGCCAACCTCCGGCAGCTCGGCGAAGTTGATATCCTCCGAACGCCGCGAGTCCGTCCAATCCTCCCCGCACTCCACCAGTTGCACCCGTTCCTCCAACCGCTGGTGCCACCGCACCCGGCGCTTGGCCGGAACGGCAGCTGTGGGGATACGGAGCGACCGATCCTCATCACTGCTATCGAAGGCATCAGGAAGTTGTAGAAAGTCCATCTTACCATTCAACGCGGGCCCTGTGCGAAAGTTGCCTTTCCGGGCGATGCAACAAGCAGTTACCATGTCAGGAGATGGTCTTGGCCTTGGCCTCACATCAGAACCTGCCACGCCCATTTCCGAGCATCGGAGTTGCCCTGGATGGGACCGTTTTCCCGAAAAGAGATGGGATCGGATCGAGAAGCTGTTGAAGCTTACATAATAGAATTGTGAACATCTAAACATCTACAGTATCACCTTCTCAGAACTTACCACCTACTCTCCACTTGCATCTTTTAAAGGCTGTACCAATATCTTCCAACCACGACGTCTTTAAAAGTGTCTTTAAAAGTGTTGTCACTCTGCTCGGACCGGAGCCAAAAAGTCATCAAAATCCAAGGATGTTTTTTTGGTGCTTGGGATAAAACCTGCAATGAATCAAAAGATGTTAGATTTTTTTTCGAAGAAAACCCAACTGATTTGTGGATTTTTTTGCAACCAAAATTCCGGAAAGAAATCCAAGCTCTCCACCAAGTCGCTTGTGACAAAATCTTGGCTTTGAGTTGTTGTTGGCTTGAAATCCAAAGAAACTTTCACCAAATTTCCTCCAACTTCCATAGGAAACTTTCACCAAAAATCCTCAAGTTGCTGAAAAAACAACCCACTCGCAACCACCCCAAAACTTCCAAACCCCCCCAACCCCACCCCAATCTCCTTTAAAAAAAAAAACGTGTCGGGGTATGACGGATCATCGCACCAAAGTGTTCCACCTCCTGTAGATTTGGCATGTTGTTCTCTTTAATGCCTCAGGAGGAGAAAATAGTAATTAGATCGAAAAAAGGATCCATGGTTTGTACTCAGATGTCTTGGTTCATACCCCAAATTCATCATCATGGAACTTCCTTTAAAAAACTAGACCACACTCTGGCCCGAAAGAATGATAGCCCAACGTGGTGTGGTGTTATTGTGGTGGTGTGGTGTTACTGT